>CM069901.1:805377-829187 GCA_036034705.1 Thielaviopsis punctulata | reverse complement strand
AAAAAAAAAAAAAAAAAGCCCGAGGCTGGGCTTTACTGGTACAAGAAAAAAAAAGGGCCACTTCCACTGGTACCCCCAGCGCTAAAAGTTGATTGAGAAATACATGCATACCAGTTGCGCCCATACATACAAATATGTACATAGTTAAGTCGAAAACAATTACAAGGCCTGAGGCTACAAAGTAAAATGAAGGTGGTTCCTTTATTTGGCTTGCGGTGTTTAAAGAAAGCGGGTCACCTGAGATGTGAAATTGCTGTAACCTGTACTAGTACATACATACATACTTGCAATTTGTACTTGTCCTGGACTGTACATAGAATCAAGAAAACTCAGCCGGGGACACGGCCGAATGAATCCGCTCGAGTTATTCTTAAGAGGCTTAGTGAAACCAGAGCCTACTTGTATACGTACATATATGTACTTGTTGGTATGCACCATTTGTTGCCTCTCAACATAGATACGATTATGGACCCACAAAACACAAAAGGCAACAAAAAGCCAAAGCCATTCCGTGCCCTCATCGTTGCTGAGCCCCATGTCTGGCCTGGCCTGACCTTGGTCAGTACTGGTAATGAAAAGTTGAAAAAGGTATGAGTGAAGCCTTGCGTCATTTACTCTGTACATACATACATACATACATAGCAGCCTCTCATCTTCTAATTTTGGTGGTTTTTTCCTTGGAGGAGAAACGCCAAACAGAAAGCCCATGGCTGTGAATGAGTCAAACGCACAGCTTTATGCAAAGACCTGGTTTTGTCTCTACTTGTATGTACATACATGCCATAGTATGTATGTACTGGTACATATATACATACACATTAACCCCCAAAACGGCTCTTTTGTATACGGGGTCCTCTCTTTATGTTGCTTGCTTCGCTTCTCGATCGGCACCGAAACTTGCAGGTTTCAAAGGTTCCAGACTCTCCTCCTTTCTCATCCTTTCCCTCCCCCTTCCTTCAAAAATTTGTTAGAAAAAAAAAATAAAAAGACATATGTAGGCTGATTTTGACAAGGGCTTTAACGTTCAGCCATGAATGACATAAAACACCTCCAAATAAAACTTGGGTGTTTTATGCAGGGAAATTTGTGCCTGACCACCCTCTCTGCCGTCGATTTTATGCCCTCCACTCCAAACCCTCCAACCAATGCTTAAGCAAGTATGTACATATGTACACACATAGTACTTGTACATCACCAGAAACAGCCTTTCTGTTCGTGTGCTGCGTGATTCCGTCTCCGTGGATTTATAAATAGTACAAGTGCATATGTATGTATGTACATAGCTCGTTCTTCGCAATGCGCCATTCCAACACTTTTAGGGCCGTCTGTTTGACTGGGGATGTGTTTTCTTCTTCCCTTTTGTTGGTTTCTGCCCGTTCTTCAGGTTCAAACGATGTACTTGTATGTACATACTTGTAATACATACCTGTACGTATATGTATGTATATATACGTACATACGCAGTACCATCCTCATTGCATGGATCTTGAGAGAACGCCATGCGCACAAGTGTGGTGTTCCCGTTTTCCTAGGGCAAGCTTCATTCAACGATAAATGCATATGTTCTTGTCGATCAGCATGTTCAAAGAAAACGGCGACATCGCCGGACGAAAATAATAAAATACTAAAAACTCATCCAGAATGAAAATTCGAAGTGCGAAAAAATTATGAAGAGTGACCTATGTAAGCCTGTAAGCCACGGGATAGAAAAGTAGGGTTAAGAGAAATTACTCTGCTGCATATTTAACCCTAGTCAACCCTATGGTTCATTTCGTCAACAACCATCTTCATTGACTTTTCACAAGGATACATACATACATACATACATACTAAATATATGTAGAAGTATGTATGTATGTATGTTACTAGTATGACTGGAAGCCGGATATTATGTCAAAAAACGGTTATTTGACCTCTTTCGCTTGAATTGACACACTTATCAAAACCCAACAGGCCACTGCAAAAATGTAAAACGAGGCCCAACTACATACATACATATGTACATACTTTCGCTCACGCCCATGTGTGTAAATCCAATAATCAACTCCATTTCTTCCAGATTAAGCCGGCGGCAACTTTGTTAAGGGGACAATTTGACTTAATAAATAAGCTCGTGATCTGATCTGTTTCTTGGGTCCTCATCCCCATCTCCTTCTACACGTATACGTTTATGTATGTATGTATGTGTACCATACATGTATATACCACAGCACGCCCCCCCACGACTTGAAGGAAAATCAAGGAAAAGAAAAACGAAACCATCTCATCATGTCATGCAGGATGAACAGAGAAGAAGAAGGGAGAATGAGGAAAAAAGAAAACATGACCCCAAAAAAAAACCCGTGGGTTTTTCTTTCTTACTTGTACTGGCACACACTTGGTAGAGTTGCTGGATTTCAGTGTTACATTTTCTGTTAGCGTCTTACAATAAATACTAATAAAGAAGAACTTTGGGCTTACGCGAAGAACAGCAAACAGAATTTCCGAAATATTGAGGCGAAATCGCCAGAAGAAAAAAAAAAAGGGTTGCATGTAGAGGGACAAAGGGCTGTGATGCATTATAACCCCAACCCTAAGAGTTCACGTGGTATATACCAACGTCACCCAAAAAATACTTGTGATGTTGGCTTGAAAAAGGCATGAAAAGAGAACTTGCTAAAGGAAAAGCAATGCAGAAAAAGAAAAAAGAGCCTGCAATAAATGTAGTGTTATACAGTCCAGAGCTTGGGTTCCACGCTTTTACATTTTGTCTTATTGTTTGTTTCTCTTTCGGATCTTGTCTTCAAGGACAAGATCAATGTGGCTTCAACTGCAAACTGCAAAGATCACAAAAGGGATTCGATAAAAAACAGAGCACAAATATGTATTGACTGCGTCAAAGTCAACGCACGTGATTTTGTGACCAGGGGTTCACCAAGTTGGTTGTATGCACATACCAGTATTGTACAAGTATACGTATGTATGTATGTATGTATGTATATATATGTATATATGTATGTTCAAGTACTTACTTGTACTTATCAGAGTACGCCCCCTCAAGATTGGGGAATACGACCAACGGGAATTACGGACAGACGGCCGTTGAGATATTGTGCAAGCAGGATGTTCGTATTCCCGGATTTTCCCTTCTCAGGGCTTTGTCTGTGTACGTTACAGACGATGAATTGACACGAGGACGCAAAAAGAAGAGAGTTTTCCTTATAATTTGTTTTGCTTGGCTCTGCTCTTTTATGACGTGGGACAAAAGAAAAGAGAAGGGGACAGAAAGACCGTGGTATCCTGGTATGTATGTACATATGTATGTATATATGAAAAACATCCCAGACATAAACCCTAAAACGTGGACATTGGAAAATGTGTTGTGCAGATGTTTTTTTTTTTTTTTTTTTTGGAGAGAGGGAAAAAAAAGATGGGGCGAAAGAAGAAAGGAGAAAGAAGGGAGGAGCCAGAGTAATGGGAATAGGAAAATAGAGAAGCTGAAAGAGAAATTTCTTGAGGAAGAGGATGAAGAAAGGGATGGAGAAAGAGGAGATGGACAGGAAGAAATTGGTTGTTGGAAGTTTGGAAGGGCTGCCAGATGGGATATGCACATACATATGTATATAAGAAGATGGGACTGCATATGCTGTCCACTTAGGGGTTGCATTTTAACATTGGAGATTTATCGAGTTCTCTTATTTCATAAGCAAATGCCAGTACTTGTATGCAGGTTGTGTGTGTATGTACATATGTAAGTATTATACTATGGTACTACTACCATATGTACATACACACTCAACAAATGTAAACACAAAGCCAATATTTACTAATACAGATACCAGTATATGAGAAGATGATGATGCTGCTGCTGGTCTGACTCCCTACTGCAGATATCACATACATGTTACCTTGTTTTATAGGCACAATGTTTTTCTTACCCCTCTCAGGCCGCTTCCACTTCAACAGGAGTGGTAGAGAGAGAAAAGTACATATGTATGCATGTATGTATGCACATACATACATACATACATACATATGGTAAAGCAAAGCAAAGAAGAGAAGAGAGAAGCAAGACAAACAGAAACAAAGACGTGCATGCTAGGTCGCATTGCAGCTTGCATGATGCATATGCATACTGCGTGCTGCACAGATAAGTACATGTGCGCCGCTCTGAGTAGAAGGAGAGGGGAGGACAAAGAGGCTTCTCCTCATTTGTGTTTATTCTTTTTTTGCTGATGATTCGTTGTGGGATATTTGTTATGTTTTGGCTTGGGATGTATGTACATATGTACATACTGTATCTCGATATTTTCTCTTACACGATGCAATTTGCTTATGTACAGATGTTCTATTGCTGACGTTGTTTGAGAGCCGAGACATTTATGCTCATCATCTCTCTCTTTTTTATTTATCTATTATATACTAATACTGCGTGCCATCTTCTTCTACTTCCACTATGTATCCCCATAATCCGCCACGAGATCTGGACGAACATGAGGGCTGCTAAAACGTGCTGACTCTCATTACAAAAGGTCTTCTGTACCATATTGAGAGGAAAGGTTGTAGAGGAACATGACGTCATGCAACGGACCCTGTCTTCACAAGCAAGTTGTTTACAGACGAACTGGCTATAACAAATACAGAGGAAAAAAGCCCGAGGGTCTAACTGTATATTAATAGTATGTACCATACATACATCTTTTTTTTTTTTTTTTTAAAAAACAAACGAATATGCATTATGCATCAAGGAAATGTACATCCAGAGTACTCTGCACATACATATGTACATGGTATTACAGGTTAAGAAATAAGACGAAAAGCTCTTAGGGAGAAAACGTCGTGCACGAATAAAAAGTCAGGCGCCCAGAAGAATGGACTAGCCGCTGGAACATACTGTTTATTTTATTATCTATTATTATCATCATTATTATCATTATTTATTTATTTTTATTTTATTTTATTTTATTTTATTTTTTTTTCAGTCTTCTCTCAACAAAACAAACACATACTATGTACAATATCACCATAAAGCGGGTGGCCCTTTCTGTGCCCGTCCAAAGATGGGGTGACGTGATACATGTTTTGTGCCATGTGAATTAGGCTCTCTCGCCCACCGTTGAATATCCACGTATCTCTTTCTCGGGGGCATTTCACCAGACTATGTATAGGACATGGAATTCTTTGTTCCAGAACGAAAAACGCCTAGAACATGTATGTCTTCTATCCTCCCTTGAAATTCATAGCCTTTTTTTTCTTCTAATTCTAGTGCTCAATACAGAGAGAGAGAGAGAGAGAGAAAAACACGAACCCCCCCCCTATATCTAGGGCGGCAACGGGGCTTCCATATCGCCGGTTTTATTGGCTGCAGTTGATGGGATGAAAATTTACTCGAGTCGTTTAGAACTTGCACAAAAGAGGCCAAAGAAGGGTAGTGCATACATGAAAGAACAACCATCTACATACAGACAAGTACTATCTACATACATACATCACTACAACTACATACTACTATCGTGTATACGGTACATATGAGCTTGTACATACATATGTACATAGTATGAGCTACGCCTGTCAAAGTGGGGAGTCGCTTTCGCTAGTGCCAAAATTCAAAGGCCCTATTACGAATCATGCCTCTGAACATGAACCGAATACGGCCTGCTCTTGCCCTTGCGTTTTTTTTTTTTCCCCCTCCAAGTCTTCTGTCTGGGTTACCAAAAACACTCGCTTCCATAAATTAGGGTTACGAAACCAACATCATCATTAACCTTGACCAAAGCAATCACGAAAACAAAATAAATAAACACCATGCCCAATTAATCCCAATTCCCTCAAGCCATGCTGTACGGCACAATGGCCTTGTCGATATCTGGCGCCCGCCGACTCATCCCCTCCTTCTCTGCCGGCCACTTCTCTGCCCACTGCCCCTCCGCCTCCACCGCCCGCTCAAACGCCGCCCGACACTCCGCTGGCAACAACGCACGCACCTCGTCCGGCACCGCCGCCAGCCCGCGGAACTCGCGCACCAGGTCGCCGCCCGTGTCCGGCCCCGGATACGTCGTCGCCGCGATCCCCGTCGGCGGCGTCTCGCATGCCGTGTCCACCACGCAAAAGGTGCGGGCGACTCGCCGCGACACGCTCTCAGGAGACCCCGCGGGGATGGCATGGGCGCGTGCTCGTGTCGGCTGCATCGTGGCTGGCAAATGCATGGTGTTGGTGTGGATATCGTAGACCCCCGAAAGCTGCTGTCTCCGGATGGCCGAGAGATTCGCGTTGTACATGCTGTTTGTTTTTTGGCCAACGGTTAGCCTGAAGCTTGAAAACACATAACCCTAAGAACAACCCTAAACTTACCTCGCCTGCAACGCGTGCTCGTACATCCAGTTACCGTCATTTACATTGGCTCGCCGCTTCTTGACATGGTGGTGCACCTTTTCCGCCACCACCGGTGCTGCTCCGGGCATGTTCTGGTGATACACGGCACTGGCGCCGTGCCACGCCACATACTGGTTCTTGTTGTACGCCTCGCCAGAGACATGCGGGTCAGTCAGATCGGCCAGCTCGCCCTCGACGGCGCCCTCGGCCCGCGCCTGCGCTACCTCGTAGTCATCGGTGATGCGGCGCCCGCCAATGATGATGCGCGCGCCAAACTCGCGAAACACAGAGCGTGCCGTGACGATGCCAATGGCCCGGCCCTTGTACGAGTGCGGGATGATGTCGCGCTCAATCATGTCCTTTTTCTCCTCGTCGCCCACGATTATCTTGTGCAGCTTCATGTGCTTTGTGAAAAACAGGTAGCTGTCGCGGAACCCCACGCAGCGCGCCGGCTCTGTCGACAGCATGTACAGCCGCTGGCCGCGGCCCACCACCGTGAACGTGCGGCAGCGGTAGTCCCTGCCGCCCTGCAGATAGCCCAGCTCGTCGACCTTTGTCTCGCCCTCAGGGTCCGTCGGCAGCACGCACTCGTCGTTGACAATGTCCACTGTCGTGCCCTCCTTGTCAATGACCTGCACGGGCTTGCTCGGCGCCGTCGTGCCGCGCCGCCCACCGCGCCCTCTCCAGCCGCCGCGCCCGCGCCGCGGCCGCGCTGCTTCCTCGCTCGGCTGCACAATCACGCCGAGGTCCCAGTCGGGGGGCTTGTTCTTGGGCGGACGACCGAGGCGCTTGCGGCGGATCACGGGCTCCGAGGTGAGCGGTTGCGAGCGCGCTCCTCCTCCTCCTGCTCCTGCTCCTGCTCCTGCTCCTCCTCCTCCTTCGTCTTCATCGTCTTCGTCGTCGTCTTCATCCTCCTCGTCGTCGGCAGCGGCATTGCCTTGGCGGTCTTCCTCTTCGTCGGCGCCGGCGTTGCGGGCTTCGGTTTCGTCGTCTTCGCGCTCTTCTTCGTCATCGTCGTCAACTTCAGCGTCGGGATCGGCGTCGCGGTCGGGAGACGGCGGGACTTCGGGCATTGGCTCGTCGTCGGCAATGGCTTCAAAACCGTGGGGCGTAGTGCCTATTCGGGTTAGTTGATTCATTTTCATTTTCATTTTTTTCCCCCTCTATAGAGCAGGTTTTGGCAGCCAAGTTGATCATCAAACTCACCAATCGCTGCATTAGCGCGACGGGCGGCGGCGCGACCAGATCGACGGCCCATGGTGTCGCAATTACAAAGGAAGGCAGTCGAAAAATCAGACAAGAATACTTGACCAACACCAGTATGCAAAATGGGCGCGCAATTCCAGCGAAGTCGTGATAATTATTTGTATGGGTTGTTTTTTTCGTCGGCCTTGTCCGTTTGATTGCCTCGCGAAATGTTAAAGTGACGGTTTGATTGGCTGAAAAGCGCGTAGAAAGCCAGTCGGGCTTTGCAGAGGAGCGACTTAAAAGCGGGGCGTACAAGTACACATTACATAAGCATGTACATTGTAGTACATACATGCATAGAAGTAGGCACACTATATACGGAGTATGTATGTATGTATGTACATACGTATACATACACATGCTTCACTGGTAGTCTTGTTTAGCAACCTTGAGCGACACGTTTCATCAATTGTCAACGTTTTTAATATAAGAAATAAACCCGAAAAAATGCAATAAAACGCCACAAAACGCCCAGAGTCCCATGCGTCTTGGATTGTCCCAACAAAGCCAACAGAAGCCAAACAAACAACAAGTCTGCACCCTGATCCCAAACCCCTCTCTATCCCTAAACCAGCAGCACGGCATTGACGCAGCCGTCGTTGGACGGGTTGTTGGTGATTTGTGCGTAGCGACTCCACACGACCTTGCCACCGGCAGTAGTCAGACCAAGATCGGAGACGTCGACCTCGATAATGGTTCCCTTGGTGAGAATGCCTAGCTGGGTGTAGGTGGGCGAGTTGGGGTTCTTCTTGACCGAGACAATGGGCATCTGGACGGTGACGTTGAGGCCGGGGTGGGTGACGTGGGCCTTTTTGTAACGCAGACCCATGGGGCGGATGAAGCTGTTTTGATGATAGTTAGCATACTGCTCTGCATGTTTTGAGAAGAAAGAAGAAGAACAACAGGGAGAAGAAGAAGAAGAAGAAGAAAAAGAAAAAAAAAGACCAAGGAACAACTCACCGCTCAAACTTGGGGTTGCGGCGCGTAAAGTCGGAACCAACAAAGGTCGGCTGCGTAATCATGCGCTTCCAGCCCTTCTTCTTTGTCTTGGCACCCGTCTTGACCACCTTGAACATTTCCTCCTCGGAGATACCGCGCACCTTTGGCAGCGGCACGGCAAACTTTGCCGCCTTTTCGGCGCGGCGGTTCTTGATGGACGACGAGAGCGCCTTTGCCGCGCCGGGGTTGTTGCGGTCCAGCAGATACGCCGGCACGGGGGCCGACGGGTCCTTTTCGTCCGCCGTCTTGACGTTGCGCTCCTCGTGCTGCCGGATCTTCTTGTTCATCTGGATCTTCTCCTTGTGGCGCGCCTGCTGGTGCAGCTTGGCGCGCAGGCCGCGGAGGTTCTGGGCGTCCTTGGAGGCCTTGTGGCCCGCACGGGCTTCGCGCTTGCGCATACGCTCTTCGTGGTCGAGACGGCGACCGTGAAGCTTGCGCCATCTCTCCATGTACTCGTTCTGAGGCTGTAGTACCGAGGTGGGTTAGCTTTTTTTGCCTTTTTTTCATTTTGGAGTTTTTATAGGGAGTGGTATAGACGTACCATTGTGGGCTATTTGGCAATATTCGGACACTGTAAAAAAAAAGATCGGCTCTTGCCTAGTCGTCGAATCCGGAATTTGACGATACCTCCTCAGTCGAATTGGGAGATTCAAGGCTTCCCTACAGCAAAAAAGTTCTCTACCCAAGCAAAACATGGCAGAAAAAAATCTTGATCGAGGGCGGTGAGCCGCTGGGGAGTGGGGCAACTCATCTCTCCTTTAGGGTCTACGAATGACTATTAACCCAGCATAGTCTTTTTTCTCCCGGCCTAGGCGAAATCTGAACCCCGAACTTTTGAGCTTCAAAGCCAGCGGCAAACGACAAGCGATTCGGCCTGTGGGCGTTCTTTTTCGTTTCCATCTCCTCTCCCCCCCTTTTTTTGTGTGCATTTTTTTTCTTTTTTCGTTTTCCCTTTCCAAGTAGCTGCGCCCTAAAGCCAGGCAGCTTTCGATCCGTCGACTTCCTCCCATCCCCACCAATTCTAAGAAATGAGCCGGTCCCTCTTCCGCTCCGTCCTGGAGCTCCGCGCTGCTGTCCGGACAGTCTCCGTACGGCCCGCTCTCGCACAGCCGCTCATCGCGCAGCGCTTCGCCTCCACCACCGCCGCCCCTACTGCTACTACTACTACTACTACTACTACTACTACTGCTGCCGCCGCGGCCCCCGCAAAACCCATCTCCGATTCTGTCCGCACGCTGCTCCCGGTGCTGGCAGCCCAGCCGGCGCACTACATCACGGTGCACATCCACGGCCGGTCGTACCTGGTGACCAAGGGCGACGCGGTGCGTCTGCCGTTCCGCATGCCGGGCAGCGAGCCGGGCGACGTGCTGAAACTGACGTGCGCGAGCGTGCTGGGTAGCCGCGACCTGACGCTCAAGGGCGCGCCGTACATTGACGAGCGGCTGTATGAGTGCCGGGCGGTGGTTGTTGGGGAGGAAGCGGAGCCGATGCGCGTCAAGGTCAAGACGAAGAGACGGAATCGAAAGGAAAAGCAGGCCAAGAGCAAGCATCGGTTTACGGTGCTGCGGATATCGGAGTTGAAGATTAACGAGGTGCCTCAGTAAATGAAGAAGAGTGGATTGGGTTGGGTTGGGTTGGGTTGGGGGATTAGAGGAGAGATGGAGGGAGGAGACTGAGACAGAGTAGGAGAAGGAGAGGAGAGAAGAGAAGAGAAGCAAAAACACCTGGATCGGCTTGGCTCACACCTCCCCAAGACCCGATGCCATGCTGTAACATTACTGTCGGTACTGTGTACTGTATCTTACTGTACACACACTACACACTCCGATATGCCGTCGTTGGCATTTTGTACTATAGCTCCTATTGACGACAATAGACACCCTGACGCACCATGGTTCTCCTTTGTACATACATACAACATGCACTGTAATGATGCTTAGTCATCTGGTTTAGCAATGTACCTTTTTTTCTCTCTTTTCCACGCCTCTATAGGAAGTCATAAGCCGTATAAGAAATAATCGTAAACACCAACAAAATGAGGCGGTCATGAGACATGAGAAGGGATAATTATAAAGAAGACTCAAAGTAATAAACGGACGCAAGAACAATAAAACGGTAGAAAGATAAGAAAGACATGAGAAGAACAGATAAGACACGAAAAAAAGGGGGGGGGGGGGCGAAGCATTTACATAAGATGGCAGTAGATCTCGAGACAAAGGCGTTCCCTGACCTGCAGCAAGAGTACCGGTTCTGGCCTTGAAGCAACGGAGAGGAGAAGAAGAACAAGAAGAAGAAGGAAAGGGCAGAAACAGACTGACAAAAGGCAGAATATCCGACCAAGTATGTATGTATGTATGTATGTAGTACAGTCAAAGGAGTGATAGGCAGTCATGAGAAAACAAAAGAGGAAATATCACGATAAAACTCCAGGCTCCAGGAAAGAAAAAGACAACGGACTAACTAGGAAATTAGGTAAGAAATCCCTCGAAGATGAAGCAAGGACCTGCAAAGACCTCGTCCCAAGAAGATCACCATCTCGTCATTTCTGGTCAAGAGAAAAAGAGGTGGAAGCCTGGGACAGAGGCTTTACTTGCTGTTGTCAGGGAGGGGCAATAGAACAAGAACAAAGAGAGAGAGAGAGAGAGAGAGAGAGAGAGAGAGAGAGAGAAAGACATATCACATGTGGCATACACACCATCAAACATCACGAGTCGTAAGAAGAAGGACAGAAAAGGAAAAAAGGAAAGCAAAGGAGAGAAAGGAAAGGAAAGAAAAAAAAATCACGACTATCCCGTAGAGGACGAAGCCGCTTGCTGCTGCTGCTGCTGCTGCTGCTGCTGTTGGGCTTTGGTCATAGCCTTCTTAACACTCGCCCAATACGCACCCGGCCACACCGTCATCATCTCCGAATCCGTCGGCAGCCGGTCCTTGCAGCGCGTCACCACGCTGTGGATAATGCGCGTCAGCATCTCCTCGCTTAGCGGCACCACCCGGTCCGATATCTCCATCGGATATAGAAACGCGTCCATTGGGTCCAGCAGCTCCGCACACGTTGGCCGCAGATGCGCGTCTCGCAAGAGACAACGCCGCATCGTCCGCAGCAGTGACGGCGGCACCGGCATGTCGCCGAGCCCGTGCGTTGGAAAGTCAATCACGTGATCCCAGTTGATAATGGCCTGGCAGCGCGCCATCTGGTTGGCAATGTGGCCAAAGGGCGGGTATCCGTACACCAGCTGGTACAGAATACACCCCAGCGACCACACATCGCTGGGCTTGCCGAGCTTCATCAGCTTGGGCCGCCCCGGCACTCGCGCTCCGCGCGGCGCATTAAAGTCCATTAGCGACTCGGGCGACATATAGTTGGGTGTGCCGATTTGCGCTTCTCGGTGCACATTGACCGTCTCGTCTGTCTGGATGGCGTTGGCGATGCCAAAGTCAATCAACTTGAGTCGCCCTTGCACAAGCACAAAGTTGGCCGGCTTGAGATCCGAGTGCACAATGTCAAACTGGTGAACAGCGCCCACGCACTCGAGCATCTCCTTCCAGTAGAACCGGACAAAGACGCTGTCAAACTTGGCATTTTCATGGCCCTGCCGCGTCTTGAGGAGCGTGTTCATGTCGAGCTCGCCCATTTCCATGACCTATAATTTTGGGTTTGTTTCTCGTGGTTAGAGGTCGTTCATTCATCCCTTCACCAAGCGCAAATACTTACAAGTGTCAATATCTGTTTGTCAGAGTTCATTTCATAGTCCAGCAGACTAATCACCCGGTCCACCGAGTCAAGCTTGCGTAAAAGATCAATCTCGCCTCGATATCCCTTGATTGTCATCTCGTCTGCATGCTCCAGCGACACCCGCTTCAACGCCCACATCTTGCCATTCTCACCAGTCACCCGGTAAACCTTGGCTGATCCACCACGTCCCAGGCAGTCCAGACGCGTAAAAATCTTGCCATTGACCTTGATGACATTGCGGCGCTGCTTAGACTGCGGAGCAGAAGTGACCGAAGCAGTTGCCAATACTGAAGCCGATGCAGATGCCGACGCTGAAGCGGCTGCTGCCGCCGCTTCTGTTGCCGACACCTTGGCCGGTGGTGGCGGAGCGGGCCGATGCGGCGTGTTATGGTTGACCGTAGCCAACGGCCGTCGGTCAGGGGACTGCTCGCGCGCCACAGGCACCGACACTGCCGGTGGCAGCTCCACGCTCAGCGGCCGCATCTGCATCTTGCTACTTAGATGCGAGTTCACTGGCGAGGGCATTCTGACCGCGCGCATCATTGGGTCCATATCGTTTTCCTGGCCATTAACCTGCATAAGCCCCTCACGCAAGTCAGACCGTGACCCGTAGTTATAGCCGTGCATGTGATGGTCGCGGTCTATAGCCGGGGCCGATCGCTGCGGCGACAAAGACTGTATGCTGTTGAGCATGTCTATTTGCGATGGAGGCCGTCTTTGCTCTCTATCCCTAGGTCGAGGAGGCGGACTGCCCGACGCATAATCGGGGTAGTTGCCCATCGGGACATTTTCAGGGTCGTGATCTTGATATTGGTGATGCTCGTAGCTTTGGTTTTGGTTTTGGTGTTGTTGTTGTTGTTGTTGTTGTTGTTGTTGTTGTTGTTGTTGTTGTTGTTGTTGTTGTTGCTGTTGCTGCTGCTGCTGCTGCTGCTGCTGCTGTTGTTGTTGTTGTTGTTGTTGTTGTTGCTGCTGTTGGTGGTAATGGTAGTGGCTGTTGCTATTGTTGCTGTTGCCAAAATAATTCGACTCTTGCATCCGAGCTTCAAGGCTTTGTGGCACACTGACGGCAGGGGTTTCGGGGTCGGCAATAACAGGCTCTTCATCCATTTCCTCCTCGCTCTGTCGTCTACGGCCGCGACGGGCAGGCCCACTGAGAAAACTCCCGGGCGTCTTGCCAATACGCTTCACCCGCATCGAACTCTGCGGAGCCATGTTGTCGTCGAGTCTGTGACGCGAGAAGCGAGAGACACTAGAATGTTCAAGCGAGTAATGAGACCGCGCAACAGTCGCAGGGGGTTCTTCAGCGTGCTGCTGGTCCTGTTCAAACGAAGTGTTGGAACTCTTGGCACCGCCTGAAGACGAATGCGAATTGTGCGACTTGCCACTAGACGAGTCGTTGGCGAGACGCACCACGCGGTGAGCCGCAGGCGTGACAAAGTCGTGGGCAGAGGCGGCGAGAGGATGATGGCCGTTGCTGTTGGTGCTGCTGTAATGCTGGTTATTGTCCCGAATGTTGTAACTCGATGCAGATCCAAACGACGCATGGCCACCCTTGTACTCAAACGAACCGTCCCTACTAGTAGGTCTGCTGGGGGGTTTGGAGCGGCTCGAGGTCGAGGTCGAACTCATGGCCGACGCGCTAGCCGACGTAGCCGAGGCAGCCGCAGAGCCAGAAGTGCGTGTGATTGAATTGCTGCGGCGATGGCTAATCTGGCTCAGACTCTTAGGCGTGTTGCTCAGACGCACAACCCGCTTCCTGGGTGGGCTGGGGTCGTCGCGCTTGTTGCGACTTCCGGCGTTGGGCGGCGAGTTGGGATGGCGCTCATAGGAACTGTTACTAGAGCGCATATGGCGGCGATGATCTTCAGCGGCTGAACGAACATAGGATGATGAAATGATGGGCTCGCGATTGCTGTTATGGTTATTATTATTATGATTACTGTTGCTGCTGCTGCTGTTGTTGTTGTTGTTGTTGTTGTTGTGGTTGCTGTTATTGCTGTTGTAGCTATTGAGGAGGCTGCGACGGCGAGTCATTGGAGGCGAAGGGGCTTTGACCAAAGCATCGGGATTGTCGTCATTGAGCAGCGCCTTGGTCAAAGCACTGAGCTTCATAGGCACAGGGATTTCATCGTCGGAGCTATCGTTGGTATGGGTTCCACCGAAGCGCTGCGGTTGTGAAGTCAGAGTCGAAGTTGAGGCTGAGGCGGCGGCGACAATGCCGAGACTGCTATTGGTTGGTCTGCTCAAAGACGAGGTTGAGGCCATGGCAGCCGACTGGGATGAAATCATATCGTGACGGGCCAAAGACGAGCGAGATGGGGGACGACGAAGGGCTTGTCGAAGTGACGTCCGTCTTCCGAGCGGCGGTTGCTGGGAAGAAGAAGACATGGAAAGGCGGGAGGATGGATGGATGGATGGATGGATAAGAGATTCAGTAGCGGTATGTATAGTAGATGGGAGAACGAATGGGTTCTAGGAAAAGAGAACGAACGGGCTGTAGGAGAGAAGAGAAGAAAGAACCAAACAAAAGAAAGTCGGTCAACAAAGAGAGGCGTGTGCGACGGGCAGCGGAGCAACGGAAATTGAAGCAACGGCGACAACGAGGGAAAAAAAAAAAGGCCAATGTTGTTGTTATTGTGATTTATGCCGTGCTACTTTTATGTATGGCTTTTGATTTCCGTGCTGTGCTTTGATTCTTTGCGTGGCTTTACTGAAATCTTCACAGAGCTGAAATCGCCGCTGTACTGTACTGTACTGGACTGTACTGCACTAAGATGCCTGTATGTACTGCACTGACCAAGATGCCTGTAATGCACTGATTGAAACTGGCACTGAAATTGGCTGTAGCCCGCACTGCACTGAACTCCCGACTTGCCAATAAATGGGGCCGCACAAAGAAACAGGGAAGAAAGAAAAAAAAAAAAAAAAAGAAAGAGGATAAAAAAAAAAGAGGATCCGGAATTTCTTCGGCTGTGCTCAACTAAAAAAAGCAAGAGCCTGTCAAAAATCAATTCTCGACTTGTTCAGTGGAGCCCAGAGTTCAATCAATCGATCCTCCAGCGTCAAGGCGGCAGAGCTATCATATGTATGTACATACGTACATACATACCAGCATATAGACTTTATGTTGTGTTGTCGCAGAAAAAATGAGAGCAAAAATGCGCTTCCAGTTGTTTACAGCGCCAGCCCAAGTCCCGTTTCGCTTCGTTTTGTCCTGTCTGGATCTCTATGTATGTCGATCTCGTAGTATATCAATCAAAAAATCTGGAGTATGTGTCCAGGGGAAAATAAAGAAAAACAACAACAGAAAAAGAGATCGATAAGGATTAGTTCGATAAAGAGAAGAGAATTGGCCCGAGAGAAACAATGAAGGGGAATTAATTCAAATCCCAGCTAAAGGCGGCTATGAGGCTGGAAGAAGGAAAAAGATGGAACCAGAGGAACAAGAAAAGAAATTACGTACGGAGTATGTACTACACTACACACCTACATACCAGTACATACATACAAGTGCAAGTAAAGTAGGACATAAGGTGAGGCATGGGTGGCTGCTTCCCTCTTTGCCGGCCATCAGCAAAACCTTACGAGTGTGTACTGGTATGTACAACGCTATCCCCAAAGGCTCAGATATCATCGTATGTCCGTAAGCCAACAACAGAACCCTTGGTTATCCAGCCAGCAGTCCCGCTTTATGTCCACCACTCGCTTTTTTGATTGGCTGGTCTGACTTTCTTGCAAACGCAAAAAGAATGCAGGTCCGCTCCAGTCGCCCAACCTTTTCTCATTCTTTCGAGGGTTAATTAAACCCTAATACCGTGTACAAAATGCACTTCAACTTTATGACATCAGAGCACAAAAGAACGTTTTTTTGAGTTTGAAGGATTCTTGTCCAATTGATTTTTACTTTTTGAGTTTCGAGTTCTGGCATAGACTCAAGACGCTTAGTCGAACAGACCGAAGCCCATGTCGTCATCGGACTCCTCCTTCTCCTCCTCCTTGGCCTCCTCAACGGCCTCCTCAGCGGCACCACCGGCGGCGGCGGCAGCACCACCAGCAGCAGCGGCACCACCCGAGGGGACGGAAGCCAGCTTGGACGAGCCCTCAGCAATCAGCTACAACCATGTTAGTAAAGATTCATCAAATAATTTGTGCAAAGAAAAAAAAACAACTGCCAGAATTTCGACAAGTTGATTCTAGTTTGCCATAATAAAATCGTACCTCAGAGACGTCCTTGCCCTCCAGCTCAGCCAGGAGCTTGTCCAGGCGCTCATCGTCGGACTCAATGCCAACGGCGGACAGGACCTTGGTGATCTGCTCCTTGGTGGGGGCAGCAGTGCCGGCCAGGGTCAGCAGGAGGTAGGCAGCGAGGAACTTCATTGTGATAGACTATTGAATGTTAGATTGTGATGTTCGGCCGTCATTGAATCGACTGGCGAGGCATGTTGTATATCTCGTATGTTGCGCGCATTGATGGTATCGTGCTGTGTACTTGGGGAGGTTGTTGTCGCTGTTATCGCAAAGTCATCCGCAGAGAGAAGACGTCAGTTGGAAAAGGGCGTGAATCGCAATCGTCGGATATTATTGTCGCGTACAGCAGCGTGCCATCGAAGTGCTCAAACAAAAAGAGATAACAAAGCGTCCTGCCGTCGATGTAGATCGCGGACTCAAGACTCACTGTATGTAATAGACACGAGAGGTCAATCGATTTAACCGCTAAAATTGGGGCGGAGACTGAATCTTCGGGTCGAAAAAGTTGGTGATGACTGGATAAGAAGAGTTTGGAACTGCGGGCCACAAAAAGTTGTCCAATTTTTTTTGAGGGGCATATGTTTGTGCGTGGCAGCACTTCTTGCTTAGGGCGGGCTCCACATTAGAGTGGGTATGTGGCTTGGACCCGCTGACCT
The DNA here is from genome assembly GCA_036034705.1 of Thielaviopsis punctulata. Classification (NCBI taxonomy): domain Eukaryota; kingdom Fungi; phylum Ascomycota; class Sordariomycetes; order Microascales; family Ceratocystidaceae; genus Thielaviopsis; species Thielaviopsis punctulata. The sequence continues at coordinate 811,952 of CM069901.1, read as the reverse complement.
GATTCTATTGGCTTCTAGCGCCACTGGCAAAGATCCCTCAGCCACCTGCTGACTAACCCAGATTTGCAAGCAGCCCTTTGGGCTTTATCTAACTTTGAAGGTTGAGCTTGTCATTGAAGGTTTTCTTGTTCTTTAAAGTACACTTTTGCATTCTCTACTCTCGCTCGTTTGTTCCCCCTTATCTTCCCCCTGGAATTTCTTTGAGAGAATCACAGTGTTTTCCATCTAAAAAAAAGCCGTCCAAAAGCCTCGGGAGTCACTTGAGATTTATTGATTACACTCTTCTTTTCCTTCGCTGTGGAATAAATATACATTATATTGTGCATTTCCTGGGGGTTTTTTTTTTCTTTTTTTTTTTTCCCTTGCACGGGACAAGATTGAGACCTTCAGCCTTGTGAATCAAGAGCGTTTGCGCGTGTTTCTTTTGCAGACTTTGGGCATCGATAACATATCGGGAGCCATCAAACACGCATCGTACCGTAGTCTGTAGAGAAAAAGAAAATCTATCTACAGTCGCATACAGGGTATTCCCGTCGCGAAAATGTCCTCCGTAAGTAAAAGTTTATTGTTTTATCGCGTCAGCGTCTGGAGGTGGTTTACTGGCGTTATTTTATAATGTTTATTCTAACGACACAACCAGATTGGAAACCTCCTCGCCTCCATCTCTGGAGGGACGCCTGTACAGCCGCCGCGGCCGGAAACCTCGACGACTGCCGCACCACCCGTTCGCAAAAGCACCAGCACAAGTTTGCGGCCTGCTGTTTCGTCGAGACCGATGCCGCCATCACAATCGTCAACCACCAGCCAGCGATCATCAACATCAATGTCTTCACGACCATCTGCATCATCTAGTACCCGCCCGCTTCCGTCACAACCCCCAAAGCCGGCACCCGCTAAGCCTCGCCCCTCATTAGGCAATGGGGTATCCAAGCCTAGTTCCAGTACATCTAGGCCCACACCATCGTCAACCCGAACGACGCCGATACCTGCCCAATCATCCTCAAGTGCCCCACCGCCAAAGAAGGGTTCTTTTGCTGAAATTATGGCTAGAGCCCAGCGCGCACAGGAAACCATGGGGCAGGTTGGCAAGATCCAACACAAGAAAGTTGAAAAGGGCCTGTCCAAAAAGGAGCGCATGGAAAAGATGGAGCGTATGAAGGCAGAGCAAAAAGCTGCCGCGTCTAAGCGTGCCAATACTGCCACCAAGGCTTCGGCTACGGCGCGTTCGTCCAGCTCGTCCTCAGTCAAGGCTTCTCGTACTGGGCCCACAGCTGCATCAAAGGCATCATCGACCAAGAAGCCCGCGCCACCTGAGAAGAAGGTCAGAAGACCACCGCCCAGCACAGGCTACACAGGTACAGCCAGACCTAGTGTCCCGGCCGCCAAGCCCAAGAACCACACGCCTGGCGGTGCTCTGCTCAAGACGCCGTCCTACAAGCCGACACGGCCCTCGCGGTACGAAGACGAAGACGATGACGAGGACATGGATGACTTTATTGTCGATGAGGATGGCATCGAGGAAGAGGATCCCTATGCGTGCAGCAAGCGGTACCGGTACACCGACTATGACTCGGACGGATCCTCGGACATGGAAGCCGGCATGGACGAGATTGACGATGAAGAGGCAATTGCGGAAAAGCTTGCTCGACGCGATGACCGACTGGAGGAGGAGCGCGAGCGGGCGCGCAAAGCTGAAAAGGAGCGACGCAAGCGGGAGCTTATGCGTGGGTGATGATGATTCTTGTTGGCTCGGCTGGACGTCCAGTCTGCTATCGAGACTTCTCCCATTCCATCCTGTCTTTTTTTTTTTTTTTTTTTTTTATTTTTTTTCTTTCTTCTTTTCTTTTCTTCTTACCCAGTACCATTTTTTTCTACAGTTTATGCACATCATTGTGCCCGAGATATTGCTCGTTGATAACATGACATACCCCCTAGAAGCGCACTTACATACGCATGGCAGAGGAGTTTAGCGATTTTGTTTTTAATGACTATTTGTTTTTCCTTGTCTTATTTTTTTTATGTCCTATTATAGGCATCTAGTAATTGAGGGGTGTCATGGCAGCTTGCCGAACATGACGTTTGACCATATATCGTGTCTTGAATTTTCTAGTGACTTTCAATAAGAAGTCTTTGTTACGACACATTACAACACATGAGCTCATCACCAACTATCAACAAGTAAACCAATGGGTATCTATCAATTTTCTTAGAGACAGTTTAATTTATGTGCACACACTCTACTTGCGCTGCTGTACCGCGTTCCAAGACACCTCAGTCGCCGTTGAATTGCCCACGGCCCCTGCCGACGCTCCGGCCAACAACACATCCAGCATCTCTGGCGCCATGCCTTTCAACTGCTTGTGAAAATCGACGACTCTCTCGGGGTCGACGGTGCCAATGAGGGCGATATTAGTAGCCAGCATCTGCTGAAACGGCAGGGCGACAAAGCGGCCAGCTTCGTCGAACCACGAGGCAAAGGGCGCTTCAAACTCGAGCCGGCGGGTCTTGCCGTCGGGCGCGACGACGGTGGCGTTGACCTGGTACACGGGTGAGCCCTTGGTGGTGCGTGTGCCGAGCGTCAGCTTGGATCCGTCGGGCGCCATGCCCTCGTACACGGTGTGTTGCTCGATGAAGAAGGACCACAGCGTCATCAGGCCGTTGAGCACGGCGTATAGGGCCACGGCAATCGCCGTGTAGGACTTGGTGGCGTCGAAGCCGAGCTTGTAGTCCCAGGCGAAGCAGCCGGCGGCAATGAAGACAGCGGCATAGCCCAGGCCCAGGCGCACGTCGGCGAGGAAGTGGACTTGTTTGAATTTGATGGAGTTGAGGTAGTTGGGGATGGCATCGTCGGACGTGTTTTTCAAGTCTGGTGGTTGTTGCGGTTAGCCAGAGGAAACAGATCATCAGTAAAGTCAACAGCAAGGCAAGAGAAACAGAGGCTTATGAATAATATCAAGACATACCCGAGAGATTGTAGACGGAAATCTTTTCTGACATGGTTTGCGCATATGTCAAGCGAGTGCTGCTATATTTTGGTGTGTTTGGTTTTGTTGCTGCAGCCGAGAGAAGAGGGAAGAAATGACTATGCGCCAGACAAACGGTGGGAATTTGCTTGACGCTGTTGTAGGTGAAGAACTTGAAGTTATTGTTCAGTACATAGTCAGAAGCAGAAAGCTGGCTTGTTAGTGAAAAGTCCACAGGTGGCTTAGTCAACTTGTTCAGGGGTTCTCTGGCTGCTTTATTTTTTTCCCTGAAGTGCCCTGTTCTAGCGTTACAGCCCGCTATTCAGGCGGGCTTTAGAGCTGGCTTAGCCCACTTGTTGCATTGTAGGGAGGGGAACCCACTAAAAGGAAAAGTCCCAGGATCTGGTTAACGAGGTTTGGTTGGAACGGAACAGCTTGACGCAATTGAGCTTCTGATTATCTTCTGATCGCCACACTTGACTTGATATCCAAAGTTACTTGACAATGGGCGCTCCAATTCCACAGACGATCCCCCGGGATCCGCAGCTTTTGTATGTCTAGGATTCTCTGTTATTCTGTGACTGTTGATAGAAGACTTTGCTGACCAGCTTGCAGCTACTGGATTCTGGTGCCAATTACGCTCGTCATGGTACGTCCCAACACACACACATACATACACACACACACTCTCTCCCTCTCTCTCCCCCAAAGCCCGGCTCTAAGGACCCAAATCACTGACAATGCTCTAGGTGTTGACGGGCATTCTGCGCCACTATGCCACTGTCTTCCTCGCCTCGCCGCCCAAGAAACTCGACCCGCTTGCGATCCGCGAACAACGCGGCCTCCAGCAGGGAATTGCCACGCGCACCAACTACTTTGTCCTCAGCAAAAAGTCGTTTGACGCTCGTCGCGACGCGCTGATTTCGGCGTTTGAGTCGGGCAAGTACCTCAAGGATCCCAACAGCCGTGGCCAGCCACCGGCCAACCCGCTGACGGATCCGTCGGCCATGGACGGCATGATGGGCATGATGAAGAGTAACATGGCCATGATTATTCCCAATACGCTGATTATGAGCTGGATTAATGCTTACTTTAGCGGTTATGTTATTAGTAAGTTTGGGAAGGTGAAGGTCGAGATTGTATATGAACGAGAAGAATGCTAATGAGATAGTGAAACTCCCCTTCCCCCTCACCATCAAGTTCAAGAGCATGCTCCAGGCCGGCGTGGCCACCAAGGACATGGACCCTCGCTGGATGTCTAGTATCTCGTGGTACATTCTGTGCATCTTTGGTCTGCAGCCCATCTTCAACTTTATCCTGGGCAGCAACAATGGTAAGCCTTTTCTGTCAGTGTATTTCTCTGTATCATGCTTGCTAACAGCTCTCTTAGCTGCCAACCAAATGGCCCAGCAAATGGGCGGCGCCCCTCCGCCCATGTTTGCCCCAGGCCAAGATCCTGACAAGCAGTTCCAAGCCGAGGCCGAGAACCTGGCTGTGGTTGACCACTATTCGGTGCTTGATGGCGTTGAGGAGAGACTCTTGAGTAGTCTTTCGGTGTAGACGCTGGCATGGTCATGTGACAAGAGAAAGGGAGAGAGGGAGATGTACGGCTTTGGCATCTACAGTATCCATGCCTATCGATTAATACGTTTTTATTTATCCCAAAAACACAAAAACAAACCCATGACCAACCAGTACTATGCATATTTTCTTTTTTCCCCTTCCTCTTTTTGTTTTACATATTCTAATCCCACCAGTAGCAGATGCCTAGGCCTTCCTTGGCCATGCTGCCGGTAATCTTGTAGGGAGCCTTGCGTAGTGCCGGGTCGTCGGCCTGAGCCGGGCCGTTGGGCGTCTGGTCGTGCCACTCCTCGTCCACGACCTCAAAGTAGACCATTTCGTTGTTGTCCATGATGAGGTTTTCTGGGGTGCTAGTTTCAGGGTCGACAAAGGTCCAGACCCACGTTTGGTTTTGGTGGTCACTGGATGAGTTAGAAGGGAGTACCACAAAGACTGTAGAGGGAGGATAGTAGATGAGAAAGAACGCACTAGTCAACGCCCTCAGGCAGGTTTTCGTGGCTGATGAAGATATCATCAAAAAAGTCGGTTCTCACTGAAAATGCGTGTTAGTGGCCAAAAGAGACAGAGTAGAGTGGTGGCGACGTACAGTAAATGCCATTGGGCGTCGAACTTCTTATTCTGCCCAGCATAACCTCGCCTCTGAATGGCCGGAACACCACGATCCGGAACTCGACTGCTGATTGTTAGTTCTCTACAGCGATGCTTGTAGTAATGCAACCAAACTGACCATTGACATTTACCAGACCATCGCCATGGCCAATGAGACCCTCTGAAGCCCAGAGAATATCGTACAAGCAAACACACAGCCCGATGCCCTGGATGACCTAGACAATGTTAGATTCTGGGCACAATCGCAGCTCAGATTTATAACAAACATACCCTGTTTGCGTATTTGGCGTTGATATTGTCTTCTATGGCATCTCGACTGCGCTTGGAGAAGTCATCAGGCGCAATCTGCACCAAATCGGCGACTTTTGTCTATTCCCGAATCAGTATTGACCAGATAAAGCTCATGGTGAAGAAGAAGCTCACGAGAATAAACATGACGGGACTAGTGGTGAGATTCAGAGTGGGCTGTAAAGCGATATTTAAAGATGAGATTCAAAGTGAGAGAATGAATGTGTATGTGTTGATCAGCAGAAGAAAGAATTCAGCAAACAAGCAGTGACAGCCGAGGAAAGCCGGAAACCTCTACGGAAGCATTGGATACAGCAACAGATACCACTATCGTGTATTGTGCCGTCGTCGTTGAAGCTTAGAAAGGTATGTATGTAAGTATGTATGTGAAGTCCAAGTCTTCAAGTCACGTGACGTCCACTGGAAAGCCTTTGTGGATCCTTTGCGAACAAATCCCTGCCAGCCAATAGAAGACGCGTCGGTGGAGCCTTTGGCTGGCAGGCCCAAATTCTCTGCGTCTGTATTTCCCTTCTGAAATTCGATTTCTCTTCCTTTCTTATCCCCCAAGTCAAATTCAGTTCAGTTCAGCTCGGCTCAGTCAAGCTTAATTGAGCGACAGCGCAGAAGCACAAGCTGACGATCCGCAACTCGCCTGTTTCCTTTTCATTCTTTCTGTTTCAATTGTTTGAATTTCGCTTCTTTTCTCCAACAAACAAACACTCACGCTCCTCGTTTGCCCACGCGTTTCTCACTCAGCCTTGCTTCCTTTCTCTCTTCTTTTCAGCCGTGTGGCCTGAATCGCAAAGTTTCTCTCTGTTTTTCGTGTTTCGCTCTCTTGTTTCTTTATCATCATCAAGCTTCAATTCTCTCTTATCTTTGTTTCTGTTTTCTAGTTTGCTTCTTTTTTTTTTTATATTCTTCTCGCTTGCTTCAACCCTTTCTTTTTCTCTTTCTCAAGCTCCCCCCCTCCCCCCCCTCCCCTAGCAAAATTAACCACAGTACAATGCCTCTTTCGTCTCTCTATAGAACAGACAGCGCTCAGTTTCTCGCTAAGGCTTTTCCTCTGTTTTGTATTAAACCCCGACAGCATCCGCGCCCTTTTTCTTGTCTGGGCGTTTTTCTCTTTCTCTTGCT
>CM069901.1:783693-796748 GCA_036034705.1 Thielaviopsis punctulata | reverse complement strand
TTTTTTTTCATACATCTCTCCTACTCACACTAACTCTTCAACTCTCCACAGCGCCTCATCACCAACAAGACTGATGCTTCCAAGGCCGCCCTAGAGGCCAAAAAAATCTCTGCTTAAGCATATCTCTGTTCTAAGCATATCTTTGTAACCGTTCTTACCGTTACACCACGCCGCACATCACTCTGTGCTTGCATAACACCCGCACGGCAGGTGCGCCTTACGCTATATTCGAAAAACAGGGAAAAAGAAAACGGGAATGAAATACAAATGGGAAGGAGTTTAAATTGGAGTCTTTGATATGCATTTATCGGAAGAGGCATTTGTGCTTATTACATACACTCGGATACGTGAAAATTTTACAAACTTAATAGACGTTTAACTGGGTATATCTTGTTAGCAATCTACATCACCCAATACCGCGTAACCACTGTGTTAACGACTGCTTCACCCACCGTTTCGACTCCCGCTTCATCCACTTGTCAACTGCCGCCTATCGCTTCCACTTACCGTCTCAACCTCGCATTCATCCCCACCACACACCGAACCAAATCCCAATTTCCATGCGCTCCAACCCAATCCGTCACTACAATGCCCGTCGCTCCATCTCCCACGCCGAGTTGCTTCGGCCCCTTGCCCGCAATCCCGTGACACTCGCACAAATACTCAATCACCGACGGATTCAGCTTCGCTGCTATGCGCTCTGGCCAGCAGCTTGCGTTGAAGAAATTACTCGCCGTTAGAAAATTCACAAACACATGCTCGCCATCTCCGTCGCGCTCAGCCGCCCGCTCCAGATGCGCACAGCTATACGCATGCTTCTTTTCAATGTTCTTGCTCTCGCTAACCTCGTAAAAGTCCTGCACGCGCACCAGCCCGCCCGCGGCCAGCGCGTCCTCGCAGTTGTCTGGCCACGGCGAGGCTTGCATGCCGCACCGCCCGTGGTGCTCCTGCTGCGGGCCAAAGCGGCTCATGAGCAGAATCTTGCCGCGCACCTCGCCTAGTCGCGGCATGCGTGACTCGGTCCACCAGCGCTCGGGCTTGGCGGGAATGTAGCGCGTGTGCAGGTGGCGGCCCAGGTCGCCGTCGGAGCCCTTTCCCGTGCCCTCGCGCTTGACGCTCATGATGACAGTCTCGGACGGGTTGCGCTCCAGAAAGTCGTAGATGGGCTCTAGCATGTCGTGGAAGTACTTGGACCCCGTCAGGCTGATGGGGAACACGGAGTGCACAAGCACCAGGTCATCTCGGTCGCGGTCCACGGACACGCGAATGTCGAGAAAACGCACGCCGTTGGCCAGCTGCTCGGCAATGTCGACCACCTGGCAGCGCACGCTGGGCAGCGCGACATAGCAGGTCGGGCTATTGTGCGTGCCGGGAATCGACAGGCGTGTCAGCAACACGTCGTCGGGCACCTCGCCCATCCACCTGTGCAGTTCTGCCGACGACAGCAGTGCCACCAGGCCCGACGCGCGCACATACACGGCTGTCATCCGCAGGTCGCCGCCATCCAGACTGGTGAGTTCAGAGCTCTTTTTGGTGGGGCCAGGCACGTCAACGGCGTAGCGCTTGCCGGCGTGCTCGAAGACGAGGCGCAGGACTTCGTGGGTGGGCTTGTCGGGCACGGGGATGTCAGTGGGGCGGGATTCAAAGGCGGGAATGTCCAGGGCGACAGAGTGCGAGAGTTTGGAGGTGGCGCTGGTAGATATAATGAGCTGGGAGCGCGAAAACTCAGTGGCGTTGAGGAAGCTGCTGAAGGTGCCGACGACATTACCGAGGGTGGTGCCGGTGGGTTCTTTGGTGCCGGTGAAGCGATCGCATTGCACGAGTTTGAGGGGATTTGAAGTGATGTTTCGAATGGATATCTTGGTCATTTTGAGTGAATTGTGAGTGAGGTTTGGGTGAGTTACAAGTGCATATAAGATAAGATTGGATATAAATGGGGGAGATGCGTCCAGGGCAAATGAATTGAGGTACAAGTAAACCCTGCTTAAACGAGCGTGGGAAGGCTGGTTCCTGGGTAGATGGAACAGAATCCCGGTATGCACTTGTAGTATAGAGTATGTATTTACTTGTATGTATCTGTAAAAGGCGGTGCCGGGGGGGAGAGAGGCTCACAAAAGCAAAAGAAGGAGACAAATTTCGCATCGCAATGGGGGTTTTATTCTATGTTAGAACTACTGCATAAGTATGTACATAACTCATGTTCTCAGACTGGTTTAGCTTCATTTGGCTTGGTCTTCCTTTTTCAGCTGGATTTTCTGTGAGCCTCAGCTTAGCCCATTTCTCCAAAGGTGGTTGGTCTAAGTCAAGAAGGTCGGATTCGGGCGTGTACTATGGAAGTCTAGGGTCTTTAGATATTAGGGTTTAGCATCTAAACTATGGTGGGGGTTCTTCTGTTTTCAGAGCTCGAACTTGCGTTGCTAGCCGTAAAATGACGACCTAAACAAGGAAAGAGCATTGATTCAGGTACATACTACTACAATACATATGTATACATATGTACAAGTACATACAAAGAAGCTCCGCAACTTCGCTGGACTTCTTTCCTTCCTAGATCTTGATGTTGATGCTCAAACTCGGTGAACCAGGTTCCCCATTTATTTGTCCGCCTTGTTTCCCCGTTTTGATTTTTCCTTTTTTTGTGTGTGTGTAAATTGACATTGTCTCAGCCTTGTTTCCCATCATCACCAATATTTCTTTTTTCAGCCGTGTCAAATTCTGACTCTCTTCATCTCTCGTTGTTTATCTGATTTTACTGTTCTGCACCGTCATCTATCTATTGAGATCTACTCACCATCGCTATTCAAGGCTTGTCCATATCTCTCGCCTACTCATCAGCTGCCAGCCAGCTTGACCTCCCCTCTCCCAGTCGCCGCCATGGGTAACAACAAGAAGAAGAAACCCATCAAAAACCCCGCCCGTGGTTTCGCCACCACTTCAATTGCGTCCAAGCCCCGCGCTGACGCCACACCCGACGCCACGCCCGATGCTTCGTCGCCAAAGCCCGCTGCTGGCTCCGATGCTCCTGGATCAAACAAGCCCGACGACACCAAGGCCAGCGGCAGGGCCCGCTCCGGCCCCGCGGGTCCGGGCACCTCCAAGCCGGATGCCGGCTCAGGCACCGGCGCTGCCACAGCACCCACAGCCACGATGGCCACGGCAGAAATGACCCCCGAGGAATTCGCAGCACACCTCGAAGAAGCAGAGCTGCAGGCGCTCGTGGACCAGAACGCGGAGAAAGTGCGGCGTGACGCTAAGCGGCAGCAGCAGCGTCTGGAGACGGACCGGCGGCTGCTGCGCGGCCAGGCCGAGCCTATCAACAGTCAGAAATGGCTGCCGGCCGACATGATTGGCCGCGTCATGGACTTGATCCAGGCTGAGAAACGCTTTGGATCCGGCGCCAATGGCTCGGCGGCCGGCCACGCGGCGGCAGCCGGGTCGGCGGCGTCAAAGGCCGTGCATGAGGACAACATGGCTGTTCGCTTGTGGACGCTGGAACAGGCGCTGGCGGGAATGGGATTCTCGGATGAGAGAGTACAGCAGGCTGTTGCGGCTGTGCTGGAAGCCAGTCCGGATCCGGGGGCCATTGCAAAGGACAGTATCTGGGGGTTGGAAGAGGCCCTGGAATGGTTTGCGCGTGAGTGCTCCGTGGAGGAGCTTCCCTCGTATGACGGACGGGGCCGGGAGAAGAAGACACAGGGTGAGTTTCCTACCTCTTTGTTCTACTGCTACATACACACTTTTCTCTTACAACTAACTAACCATACAAAGACTCTCACTCTCTCCCTGCTTCCGGCCCGGCTACTCCCCGCCAGAGAAGCCCACACACCAAAAAGATACAGCTTGAGCCCAAAAAGAACAAGGCTCCCGTGCTCAAGAAAAAGGCCCTTCCTACTTACGACCTGAGCGATATTGAGCCCGAAGACCTTGCGCCACAGTACATTGACACCAAGACCAGAATCTTCCGGCTTGAGCGGTCAGCGCCACAGGCTGCAGCGCCACAGAAAAAGGGCGGCAAGAAGCAGGCGCTGGTGCTTTCCGAGGCAGATGCAGCAGCGCTGGACCGACTCAAGGCGAAACTGCACAAGATTGAAAGCGACATCTTATTTGACAAGTTCGCCAAGATTGAAGCGGACCGGCAGTGGCAGGACCACAAGCCTGTGCTGGAGAAGGAAATTGCAGCGGCTCGACAGGCCGAAGCCAAGGCCAGAGCGGAGAAGGAGAGGGCCGAGAAGGAGAGGGCCGAAGAGGGGCAGGCTGAAACGGAAAATGCCATGGCCGGAGAAGAACCCGAAACAGAGGCCGACAAACTCGCCCGCGACGCTGAACGCATGGCAGCCGAGCTCTTGGCCGAAAACGGTTCTGATGACGACGGCCTGGAACTCGGCGACTTGTTTGGAAACCTTCCGCGCCTGGAAACCGACTCGAGCGGCAAGGCAGCTACCGTTACCACCGGCAAAGACGGCCAGACCATTACGATTCGCAACTTTGGCGAGCCATCTGGCCTGAACCCGATGCGCATTCTCGAGTCGACATGTCGGGCACGTGATCAGTCAGTCAACAAGGACAAGATTCGCATGGTGCTGATTTCCGAGACGCCGTTTGCCGTGCGGCATTTGGTGGCGATTTCATGGAGCAAGCCGCAGGAAATCACGGCCGAGAGCGCCATTGCCGAGATTGGCGTGTACCACAGCCCAGAACTAACAGAGTTTTCCATGACGACTATTGCCGCGCCCAACAAAGCGCAGTCCGAGGCATTCGTGGCTCTGGCGGCGTTGTTTTACATGTCAGTCACGGCGCCCAAAGAGCACAAGACCATTTACAACCAGCTGAGCCCGCAGTGGAAGGAGGTCTGGGATGAGTGGGCGGCCAAGCGCAAAGAGCGGCTGGACGCTCAAGATCGCGAGGCGATTCGGCGGCTGCGGGAAATGGTGCGGCAGAAGAACAACCGCGACTTGGAGGACGGCGTCATTCTGCAAAAGGCGTTCCGGGGCAGGGCGGCGGCGCGGAAGCAGGGAGACGGAGACACGGGCGGCGCTGAGCGCGGGCCGATTTCGGCGGCGGATTCTGCGGCGATTCGGAAGCAGTGGCAGGACAAGGCGTCGACAGCCAAGTTTCAGGCCATGGTTGCCTTTCGCAGCCAGCTGCCAATGTGGCAGTTCAAACAGCAGGTGCTGGAGGCGGTGGACAACAATCCGATAGTGATCTTGTGTGGCGAGACGGGATGGTGAGTTTTGAATTTACAGAGGCTTTCCACAGGCCTTTATCAGAAGACGTGTACGCAGCTAACCCCCCTTCCTACAGCGGCAAGAGTACCCAGGTCCCGGCTTTCCTCCTCGAGCACCAAATGTCCCAGGGCAACCGCTGCAAAATCTACTGTACTGAACCCCGGCGCATCTCGGCCGTGTCTCTGGCCCGGCGTGTCAGCGAAGAACTTGGCGAAAACCGTGGAGACATTGGCACGCACCGGTCTTTGGTTGGATACTCGATCCGGCTCGAGAGCAACACCACCAAGGAAACAAAGCTGGTCTATGCCACCACCGGCATCGTCATGCGCATGCTGGAAAGCTCCAACGACCTGTCAGAAGTCACGCATCTGGTGCTGGACGAGGTGCACGAGCGCACAATCGACAGCGACTTTTTGCTGATTGTGCTCAAGCGGCTGATGAAGCGGCGGCCCGACTTGAAGGTGGTGCTGATGTCGGCGACGGTCGACTCGGAAAAGTTCTCTAACTATCTGGACGGAGCGCCGGTGCTCAAGGTTCCAGGCCGCACGTTCCCGGTCGAGACCAAGTTTATCGAGGATGCCATTGAGCTGACGGGGTGGACGACGGGCGAGGAGGAGCAGATTGTCGAGATTGATGATGACCCGCCTGAGCCGGACAATGACGGGACTGCCAGTAGTGGTACTACCAGCAGCAACAAGCCAGATCTCGCGTCGTATCTGATGGGCTACTCGGCCGCCACCAAAACGGCCGTGGCCAACCTGGACGACAAGCGCATCCAGTTCGACCTGATTGTGCAGCTGATTAGCCGTATCGCCACCCACGAGCAGTACGCGCCGTTCTCCAAGGCCATTCTGGTGTTCTTGCCGGGAATGGCCGAGATCCGCACGCTCAACGACATGCTGCTAGGCGACCCCAGCTTCCGCGACTGGTTGGTGTATCCGTTGCACTCGAGCATTGCGACCGAGGACCAGGAAATGGCGTTTGTGGTGCCGCCCGAGGGAAAGCGCAAGATTGTCCTGGCCACCAACATTGCCGAGACGGGCATCACAATTCCCGACATTACATGCGTCATTGACACGGGCAAGCACAAGGAGATGCGGTTCATCGAGAAGCGCCAGATGTCGCAGCTGCTCGACACCTTCATCTCGCGCGCCAACGCCAAGCAGCGGCGCGGCCGAGCCGGCCGCGTGCAGCACGGCCTGTGCTTCCACATGTTTACACGCTTCCGCTTTGAGAACTGGATGGCCAACGACCAGCAGCCGGAAATGCTGCGGCTGTCGCTGCAGGATCTGGCCATGCGCATCAAGATTTGCAAGCTGGGCGGCATCGAGGAGACGCTCAACGAGGCGCTAGATCCACCGTCGGCCAAGAACATCAAAAAAGCCGTGGACTCGCTGGTTGACGTGCGTGCTCTGACGGCTTCCGAAGACCTGACGCCTTTGGGCGTGCAGCTGGCGCGGCTGCCGCTGGACGTGTTTTTGGGCAAGCTGCTGCTGGTCGGCACCGTGTTCAAGTGCCTGGACATGGCTCTGACGGTGGCGGCAGTCATGTCGTCCAAATCCCCCTTCCAAGCCTCGTTTGGCCAGCGCGCGCAGGCCAACAACGCGCGCATGTCGTTTCGGCGCGCCGACTCGGACCTGCTGACGATTTACAATGCCTACTGTGCCTGGCGCAAGACGTGTCTGACCATGGGCAAGGACTTTCAGTTTTGCCGCAAAAACTACCTCAACCAGCAGGCGCTTGCCAACATTGAGGACCTCAAGGGCCAGCTTGTGGTGTCGCTGATTGACGCGGGAGTGCTGGCCCTGACGGACGACGAGCGGCGCGCACTAGACCGCGTGCGCTTCCACTCGCACCGTGGCCGGCGCTCGGGCCCAGTCTTTTTCGAGCTGCCGCAGCGCGTCAACAGCAACTCGGACGTGGACGCGGTGACTACCAGCGTGATTGCCTGGGCCTTTTACCCCAAGCTGCTGGTGCGCGAGGCGCCGGGCGCCCGGGCTTTTCGCAATATCGGGAACAACCAGGCGATTAGTCTGCATCCGACGAGTGTGAATCGCGGGCGCTTGACAGACGCCAAGTGGCTGAGCTACTATCATATATTGGAGTCTAAGCGCGTCTTTCACGCCCATGAAACCACTGCCGTCGATCCATTTGCCATTGCCTTGGTGTGTGGTGAAGTCCGCTGTGATGTAAGTTTCTTTATCTCTGTCTCTCCCCGTCTCTCTCCCATACTAACACAAACAAAGCTCTTCTCCGGCGTCCTCGTCCTCGATGGAAACCGCGCCCGCTTCTCCCTCAACGACTGGAAAGCCGCTCTCGCTATAAAAACCCTGCGCGCCCGTCTGCGCGACATCCTCACCCGCTCCTTCAAGAACCCTGGTGCTTTGCCGTCGGCGCAGCAGCAAAAGTGGCTGGATGTGTGGCAGCGCATCTTTGAGCAGGATTTTGAGGATAAAAATTCCGGGTCTTCTTCTTCTTCTGCTGCTGCTGCTGCTGTGGCTGCTGGAGGACATAAAAACTAGTACTATAGTAGATGGGCATTTAACAAAGGCATAAAATTCTTTTATTTTATCATTACATATAAATATCTTGAGTCTCTTTTTCTTCCCGTGGAATATCGTCAAAAAAAAAAAGACCCTCGAAACAATACAAAATTACATAATATGCTGCTGCTTGCTTGCTTGCTTACTCATTCCTTCTTACTGGCTAAAAACAAGGCTTTGAAATCAGCATTGCTCTTGCCCCCGGCTGGCTTGGTCTCTGCCACTGCCGGCCCTGAAGCAGGCCCCGCAGCCTCGCCGCCGCGCTTCATCGACGACACGACTAGCCCGCCACGCTTCGCGCCCTTGCCCGCCGCCCGCTTTGGCGGTGCAAACAGCTTTGCCGCGCCGGCGCCCGCAGCTTTTGTCGTCGGCGCTGCGACGGCGCTGCCGGTCTTGGAGTCCCGCACTCTCCCCGCGTCGTTTGCTGGTTCTCCGCCGGTGCGCAGCTCCCGCACCGGGCCCGTGCGCAACGTGCGGCCCTCAAACACCGCGCCGCTCAACTGCATCAGCGCCCGGCCCGCCGTCGCTTCGTCGGCAAACTCAATCTTGGCCGCGCCCTGCATCGGGATCAGTACAAACTTGATAATCTCGCCAACCGGGGATACCAGTGCCTTGACGCGTGCGTCGTTGACCGTGTCGGGGAGACCCATGAGCGCGATGCTGCGCGCGTCAATCTCCGCAGAGGCCGGGGGATGTCCGGTGCTGGCACTGGCACTGCCGGAATCAGCATCGGCTGGGCCCAAGCTGCTCGTGGTCTTGGCGCTGGTCTTGAATACGCGCTGCTGCGAAATCTCAACGCGGATAATGTGTGACCGCAACTTGACATTGTTCAACTCAGCCACGGCCCGCGCCGCCTGCTCCGCGCTCTCGTACACCACAAACGCCGTGCCGACGTTCCGCCCGCTCAGCGCCCGCAACACGCGCACGCTCTCCACCGTGCCGTAGCGCGCAAACACAGTGCGCACTTCGTCCTCGCTCGCCTCACCGTCCACATTGGCCACGTGCACTTCGCGGCCTTCCGACGTGGCGCCCTGACGCTTGCGCTTGCTGCCTGGGTCCGAGTACTTGACTTCGAGGCGGAAGCGGCCTTCGAGTTTCTTGCCATCGAGCGCGACTGCTTTGGCCGAGCCCTCGAGCGTGCGGAAGGTGACGTAGCAGAAGCGTCGGTGCGTGTTGTACTTGAGGCTGGGCCAGCGGATGCTGAGAATGTCGCCGGCGTCTTTAAACAGATTGCGGATAAAGGCTTCGTCGGCAGTCGGTGGGTAGTTGGTGACAAAGACGGTCAGATTAAAGCCCGACGACACGGAAATCTGGTTCTGGTTAAAGTACTTGTTGTTGCGGAGCAGAATGACCGAGTTGGCATCTTCGGAAGAGTCGAATTCTATCAGGGCAGTCGTCGTTTTGTCTTCTTCGGGAATGAGCATGACATTGACAATGTGGCCAAACTCGCGAAAGTACTTCTTGACGGCTCCGACGTTGACACTGGCCGGAAGTCCTGAGACAACCACGCTGGTATTTTCACGGTCGCGTTTCGGTTTAGAATCGGATGACGCAGTAGCAGTAGCAGCGGTAGCAGCAGCAACAGGAACAAAAGCGCCATCGCCATCATGTCTTTGTCGCTTGGCCGAGTCATTGTTCAAATCTCTGTCGCGTTTGCGCTTCATAGAACCGAGTGATTCGTGGTCGTCGTGTTGTTGCGCCTGAGCCGGTGCCGCCTGGTGTTCAGCAGCAACTGGCTGTGCTTGAGCATTAGTGGCGGCGGCAACGGCGGCGGCAGCGGCAGCGGCAGCAGCTTCAGTAGCAGCAGCGGCAGCGGCAGCCTCAGCAGCCTCGGTAGCCGCCTGCTGATCGGCATAGGCCGCAGCTCTCTCCTTTTCCCGGCGCTTGGCCACCATTTTGCTGACCTTGCGCACAAAGTTTTGCGCCGCGCGAATTGTCGTAACGCTCTCGTACTCGTTACAGTGCTGGATGTAAAACTCGAGCAGCTGTTCGGGCCAGTCAAGCGTCCTGCGCTGGAGGGCGCGCTTGAGAACTTCAGTGGCCCGATACGGCGCATGCAGGGGCTTCTTGCCCGCGGGGCCGATCGGCTTTTGCGGGCCAATCGACGGCCCGGCGGCGCCGTTTCCATTGGGGGCTGCCGAGTTCTGGGCTGCCAGCAGTTCCTGCCCAAAGACCATCATCTCCCACGAAAAGAACTGTTGCCAGAAAATGTAGTTGTCGGCGTAAAGCGGCCGGTGAGCTAACGAGTTCCAGTACGCGCGCGCTTCACTGAGACTGCGTTTTGCATCTGTCAGATACTCGATAAAGATGCGCTCCACACGGAACCTCGGGTCGCCCTTGTACTCGTCCTTGCCGTAGAGCTTGCGGCCATGGAGACTAATGTCTTCCAACGCGGCGGCAAAGCCCATGTCGGCATGGTCTAGAGCCTCGCCGCCTTCCTGGACGGCACGGCGCTTGAGGAATCCGCACCACGCAATGTACATTGAAACCAGGCTTTCCAGCCCACCCTCAAGTAGCTCTGACGACGCCGTGGCAGAGTGCTTGATGCGCTCGACATCGTCAAACGGCGTGTTGGCCTGCTCTGCAGCCAGTATGTAGCGAGCCCACAGATTGCCCGACCACGGGCAATGGTCAGTGGCGCGCTTCAGCACTTCCAGCACATACGGCTGCTCATTGAACTCCTCGGCACTGCACAAATGCACGACATAGTCTTCCCAGACACCCTCGTCGCGCGAAAACATGCCAGTCAAGGCACGGGAAAAGAGGCCGCTGCACACGTCGTGCACAATGTCTGTGTCGGGCATGTTTTTGCGGCGGTGGTACGAGGCATTGTTGATTTCCCAGTCGAGATACTCTAGAAACGCAGTTCGCGCCAGGTCGGGGCGGTTTTCACGCTCGGCCTTGGCAAGTCGCATCTCGAAATCCAGTCGCGGGCCGGCCATGATGCCTTTTGCGGTTTGCGCATTCTTGGTCATCTCGTCCATGGTGTTTTCAAAAGCGCTGTTGTTGAAGTTGCTGAGAAACGAGGCAAAGTTGGACGCTGTTTCGTCCCAGGTAACGTGTGGCGTAGTCAGACGGTTGCGGTAGAGGTGCGTGATGCGGCGGATGCCTTCGGGGGTGCGAGTACGCATAAGCTGTTCCATTTCAAGGCCAATCCAGCGGTTCCACAAAACATGGCTATCGTTGAGGCGGTAGCGGATGGCTTCGTAGCCTTGTTGCCACAGCTGCAGCGTGCCGTCCAGAGTAAACATTTCCATGGCAACCATCAGCTCGTCATTGGGCCAGCGCGCCAGCTTGGAGCCGGGCGCGCGGGGATTCAATGAGTCGACATAGAGCGAGTGAAAGAACTCGCAGTAGGCGCGCCATATGGCCAAACTGCCAGGCTCAGTCTTGGTGGCATGGCGGAACTTTTCAATGGCAACTGTGCAAAGCTCGAAGTTGTCGACGTTACGTGACGCCTCTTCCAGATAGGCCAGCCAGTTTTCTTGGCCGGTGGGAGGGCTCATGCTCATGTTGGTAGAGGCACGAAAGTCACTCCGTGTATGTGTGTGTGTGTGTGTGTGTGTGTATGTATATGTGTGTATATGTATGTATATATGTATGTGTGTGCGTTGTGTATATATATGTGGTATTATAGAGAGGTGTTGCTAAAGTCGTAGAAGACGGTGCTTTGAAACTCGAGTTGTCTTTCAAACCCGGAGCACAGACACAGGTAAGCAAGCAAGCAAACAAGCAAGAAAACGTTGCGGGCCAAACTAGTCGAGCTGTAGCTTCTTTTGCTGGCTGTAGCTGTGACTGAGCTGTAGCTGTGACCGCAGAGCTATGACTGCAGGCAACAAGACCAAGGCTGGCTCTAGCAGTGTGTATATCTCAGCAGGCTGGTTTTCTGGACCAATTGAAAGTCGAGATACGAGCCGCTGCTTCAAGCAACCATTCGGACTATCGCGGGCCGGACAACAGACAAAGCGGGAGCTTCTATGAGACGCAGCAATGGCCAACTAAGTCGGGTCTGAGACTGTGCCGGCGGGATGAAGGAGGGCGTGTCGCGGAATGGAGGAGACTGTGTCGCAGGAACCGTCGAAGAGGGGCGAAAAAATAAAATAAAAACAAACTCAAGCGTGCAAGGAAGAAAGAATTTGGGGCTGTCGTGAACAAGTCGAGGCAAAGCAAACGAAGCTGGCAGGAATCAGGTTGGAGGTGTTTTGTAGGACAAGCAAGGTGTTGAGCGTGAATGATGTTGGTGTTGTATATATGTATGTATGCATATATATAGTATATGAAGTTTTCGGGGGGGAGGGGGGTTCTTCTAGCTTGTCAAGTTAAAAATTGAAGGCGCGAAAATTTGCAGGAAAGAAATAAACGGAAATGGAAAGAAGTGAAAATTGATGGGGTTATTACCAAATAGAGCAAACAAAGATGAGAAGGAGCAAGAAGGCCAAGCAAGTTCCAAGGGCGATGAGAAAGGCCAAGGGCAATGTATGGTACCAGTAAGTATTTTACTCTTGCTTTTTTGGGGTGGGACACGGCTGACAAAAAAGGTAAACAGGCGAAGCTGAGCTGGGGAAGGATGGAAGAGAAGGCTGAAGCTTGTTATCCTTATTTTCAGAAAAGAAAATATGTATCTCCGACAGCTCAGAACTGTAACGGCCTCAAAAAAGGACTAAAGAAAAAGGAGAGAAAGGATGAAGAAGTGATGATAGATGGAGGTGGAGGAAGCCAAAGATAATGGGGTTAAAAAGAGAAGACTAAACGTAGCAGCTCGTCAGTCACTTGCTGTACAAGAATGTATGGTATGGTATGTATGTATGTATATGTCTGTACTTTGATTCTTGACCTCCGATCCGACTTTTCTTTCCTGTTTTGACTGTAACCAGGCCAGCCCAGCCCCAGGCAAGGCCAGACTAGGCTAGCCAGACAGCCAGACAGCCAGACAGCCAGACAGCCAGACAGACGACTTGTATATACCATACTATGTACTTCTATTAATGCATACCAGCTTGACAACTCAAGACTCCCTTGGTGCACTTGGAAAGCCAACTGTATAAACATATGTATGCCATTGGGCAAGAGATCTATGATCTATGTACTACAAACTGCTACTGTATTGTATATATGTACATTGTATTTACTTGTACCAAGAATTAACATGTTTGGAAGACCACCGCCAAAGCGCAAGAGCTGTGGGGAATCGGCCCAGGTCTAGACAACCCAACTCTACTCTTTCCCTATTGGTGCCCATCATCTTTTTTCGTCCTATATCAACAAGTAACCGCGAAAAAAAAAAAAA
>CM069901.1:759180-777808 GCA_036034705.1 Thielaviopsis punctulata | reverse complement strand
TTTTTTTCTTTTTTTTCTCGAGAGAGAGAGAGAGAGAGAGAGAGAGAGGATACAATAAAATAACGAAAAAAAAAACAAGTTACCAAAATACATGTATGTGTATGCAATCACTTTACTATTTGACAAGCCTGATCTTTGCCCTCCCCTTCATATCTGAATATACTCTCTTCAACAGCATATCAAACCGGGAATCCACCGTGATATATAGCTCAAAGTACTCGAGATGCCCACTCCAAGTCTGGATCAGTACAAAAGTCTTTATTTTTTTTTCTTCCTCCTCTACATAAAATACTGACTCTCTTGGTTTTTTTTTTGATTCTGCTGTGCTCATTTATGCCCTTGTTCGCTTTGAACTTTGCCTAAAAATATGCCTGTAACAGATACATATGTCTGTACCAGTACATACCATACAGGCAGAGAGCTCTTTATAATTAACAAATATAAATCAGAGTCAAGTTGGGTCTGGCTTCAAGTAAAGATCAAAGCCTGGGCTAAGCTAGGATTATAGTTTCTCTAACAATGTTTCTGTTGCTTTTATAACAAATTATGTATGTACAATACAAAGTATAAACCCAGCTTGAACGCTGCCCCCTCAGTTCGCGCTAAACAAGCTCTTCTTCTCCTTTCTTCTCCCAGTTTTTCTTTTTTTCTTTCTTTTCCCCTTCTCTCTTTTCCACGATCTTTTTCTTCTTTCGCTTCTTCTCTTCCATTTCTTTATACATAGTTCTTTTATTTTTTTTATACCTGTCGTTCCTTACTTTAGTCGCTCATTTGCATTACATAGTTCCAAACTTCTGGTCTTTCTTACTTCTTTTCTCCCGCCCGTCTTGCGCTTATAGAAAATCAGTAGAAGCCAAAACTCACATTCCTTTGACTTATACAACCACTACATAATCTTGTAACTACTACATACATACATCCCCACGGCTCTTCAGCATAACCAATCTTTCTCAGCACCTTCATCTTTTGCCATCTTCGATACTCGCATAAACGTCTCGACGACCTCGTTTCTGTGTTCTTGGGCTTTCCGTCCAGGAAAAGATACTCTCTGTGCTGTGTTGCGCTGTTTTGTCGTCTCATCTTGAAGGTTGAACGACCGACTTCCTCGGCTTCTGTTTCTTCTTGTGCCGAACTTTGAGCAACCACCGCCTTGCCCTGTTCCTGTTCTCATTGTACCCACTGCTCTGCTATATCGAACCAGTCAAGGCTGTTACCCAGTTCTTGACTTGAGCTTTTTTGCTGGAACAAGAAGTGGCCCCAAATCCGTTTGGTGCCTTCCGTTTTTTTGCTTCTTAGTCCCATATCACCACTTTGGGAAGTTGCCTGTTTTCGCCGTGCCTTCCTTTGGCTTCAATCTCTCCACGAAGCCGCACAAAAGAAAATTTAAATTTCCTTTTTCTCTCTCTCACCTTCTTCTCCTTTCTCAACCCATCATCTTTCGTCCGTCCTTCTTCTCTTCTGTCCTGTGACACGTTCTTTTTCCCTACGCCAAATCTCCGCCGAAAACCTTCACAATCTTTTTCCGCATTCCAGCTACGCTTTCCCTTTCATTCTTACGATTCGTCTGGTCTTCTCTCCCTCTTTGAGCTTCTACCGCAAGAAGTTCTTCGACTCTGGCAGCAAATCTCTTTTTCTCATCCTCGCCGCCTGAAAAAACAATCATCGAATCACACTTTTTGCGCAGATCTTGACTTGTCTGGCTTCAAAACTCTCTCTGCCAATCTCTCACGCCCTCCGAGACATCTCGTCATTATGCGCTCGCCTGCTTTCGTCAAGCTTCTTGCGGCCTCGTTGGCCATTGGGTCCGTCTCGGCTCAGCTGAGCACACTGCCTGCTTGCGCCGTAAGCTTCAATTTCACTGGGAGCCATCTAGACTTTGTAGTAGACGTACTAACCAGCCGCTTTGTAGCAAACCTGTGTTTCCAGCATGCTTGCCAAGGCCACCACTATCGGCTGCACGTCGGCCGCTGATACCACCTGTCTTTGTGCCTCGGCTTCATTTAAAGATGGAGCCAAGGACTGCACTACGCAGTCTTGCGGCGCTGCTGTTGTTCCCCAGCTTGATACTTACCTGACTTCCATGTGCGCTAGTGCTAGCTCTAAACCTGATTCATCAAGCACTGCTGCTGGTGCTGCCGCTGGTGCTGCCACAAGTCATACTGCCGGTGCTGCGACGACTCCCGCTGCCGGTGCTGCCACAACTCCCGCTGCCGATGCTGCTGCTGCTGCTGCTGGTGCTGCTAAGACTACTGCCGCTCCTGGAACTGCGGCCACAACCACTCCTGCTAAAGGCGCTGAGGTAGGAACCGCTACGACAGCCCCTGCCGCTGTTGGCAGCAGTGGAGCGGTTGCAGTTGGTACTAACTCGACCATGTCAACCGCTACTGTAAGCCGAACTTGATACTTGAACGCTTGTGAGCTCTACTAACACATACCGCAGGCCTCTTCTCACGGAACCACCATTGCCCCGACTGCCTCCGCGACCGCCCCTGGAAGCGCTGACGAGCACAGCAAAAAGAGCCATGGACTGTCTAATGCCGCCAAGATCGGCCTGGGCGTGTCCTTTGGTGGTATCGCTATCGGTGCGATTGTCATGACGGCCATTTTCTTGGCGAGAAAGAAGAAGACCCCTTCTGAGTACAACGACAAGTTTAGCGTTGGACCCATGGCCAGCGCCGGTAGCCAGTTTGGATACAGCAGCACGCACCAGCGCATTCCTGACACCAACGCTAGCACCAATGAACTCAAGGCGACGCGCTACGAGGATATGATCCCTAGAGCGGCGCCTAGAAACATGGTGTAAGGGCATCTATACTACTGCTGTTTCCAGTACTTTCTATTTTTTTTCTTCTTTTTGTGCTGTTTTCGTTTTCTTCTTCTTCTCTTTGCATTTTCTGTTTCTTTTTATACCATTAGCAACACCCAGAAAAACAAAAACAAACAAAGAAAACCAGACCATCAGTAGAAGCCCGGGAATGCGGCTGCAGCTGTCAAAGGGAAACCATGTTTTCAAAACACCAAAACATGTCTTTTCCTTTTGACTTTGATGTTCAGCTGATTATCCAATCTCTTGCTGTGCCTGCTGAATGGCCAGTTTCATGACGTTATGATACCAGAGGAGGTGCGCTACTTTATACACACAGTATTTGTTGAGTTGGGCTGCAAGCCAGACTTTTCCACGTCCTGGATCTGGACTTGTCGCCTGGTTTCAGCCCTGACAATCTTTTCCCCTTTCTACCCGCTTCTCTATTTCCTTGAGTCTTTTTTTTTTCTTTTCGCTTTATTTGTTTTCTTTGGCAATTTTGTCCTCTTCTAGCTAAATACAATACCGTCCCCATGGAATCTGGTTACTCGTTGTTGTGATGTAAATGAGAATGCATCTTGATTTCAATATATTGACAAATCTTGGCTGTCGAAAATATCCCTGGGGATGTAAGTCGGTTGCCCCTAAAGGGAAAATACAGGATACAGGGTCACTTAGGGTTAGAAACGCACAGATGGTGGTACAAACTCACTTTGGGGCTTCCTGGTTGGATGTGTGAGATACAAATGAAAAGAAAGACACAAGAAACTGTGGGTGATCGGGATGCGACACTTGACCAGGCTGAGGTGGTGTAGCAATGACGACATTTTCCCTGACATACCAAGTTAAATCGATCAATCAATCTGCCGTCTATTGGTTTTATACAAGTACATACTATACTAAAAGGTCAACGTCATTGGGGGGGGGAAATCAGAAATACAATGGAGGGTGATGATAAAATACACGGCATGATATAGCCAGAAACGGAGGGCAAGTGAAAGAAAAGACACAGAAAGAAGGAAAGAAAAAAAAACAGACTCAAGTAGCTCGGCCCGATTATCGCAAGCAGAACTGATTACCACAGGCAGTGCTGGTTACCACAGGTAGTACTGGTGCTGCGCCGACACCGGACGATGAGGAAGATGCACCCACGGGCCATTACGCTCCTTCTTGGCCTTCTTCTCGTCGTGCAAGCGGACACGCGTGCGCTCCTCCTTAAGTACGACCGAGATAGCTGTTTGATTCTAGTTAGCAAGGTTTTGACACCGCTGCACCAACGGGAAAATACGTACTTGTCTGGTGCGACCGGATAGGCACACGTCTACCACGACCCAGATGGATTGTTCTCGCGTAGCGCTTGGGACCCTTGTTCACCCACGCCTGGTCGATGTAGATGCTGGTGGGGTCCGAGACGGTGCGCCACACGCCATCGCGGTCCTGGACCTTGCGCGGCTGCACGTCGGCAGCCTCGCCATTGTGCTTGCCCAGGCCCATTCCATGCACGACGACGGCGCGATCACGCGCCAGCTCCAGCTGGCGCTTGATCTCGCTGCCCATCTTCTTCTTGCTGTAGCGCATCTGCAGCATGGCCTCGTCCAGCGGCTTGCCGGCAATCTGCTGCGCCAGGTACATCATCTTCTTGGAGCTGGTGGGCAGCAGCGGCGACTTGAACGTCATGCAGCGCTCGGTGCGGGCAATCACGTCGTCGACGGTCTCGGCGCCGCGGCGCACCACCATTTTGGCCACGGCAGCGCGCTGCCAACGCAGCCGGCCGCGCGGGTCGGGGTCGCGCGCGGCCACCAGGGCGGCCGGGTCGAGCGGCTTACTGGCGCGCGCGGGGCCGTCGGCCTGCTGGGCGGATTTGACTTCGTCTTCGAAAATGCTGCCGTCGACCTTGGGCGCAAAGCTCTTCTCGTACAGCTGCTTGCGGGTGGCGGGGTCGTCAAGGCCCTGCGCCGTGGGCGTCGTGGTCTTGCGCGAGGCAAACGGGTTCAGCGAGCTGAGCGACCAGCTGGATTTGGCGCGCGTGTGCACCAGGGTCGGCGATATGGTTGGGGCTGTGAGAGTGGGAAGGGGCGGGAAAAAAGGCCGGAGGGTTAGTAGGGCCGCTGGACCGGAGAGGGTCGGAGGGAACACGTACTGGCGAGGGCCAGCCGGCGGACAGGCGCCGAGAAGCTCATTGTGCCGAAAACAGAAGGATGTTCCGGAGTGATTCAATATGCGGGCAAAGGGCCAAAAGAAAAAGGGTGTTTTGAAGCCCCGAGACAAGGTCAATTGGTCAAATCGGTTTACCCAGTTATCAAAGCCCGCTTCCAGACACAGAAACAAAAGTCTCCATAAAAAAGCCGGCTGCTTATTATTATTATTTTTTTTTTACGGACAAGGCTGCGACAAACTCTAACAAGACCAGAACCCTAACCAGGCAACAAAAACTCCCCACCACTAACCCAGAGGGGGAAGAGAAAAAAACTAACATCACGTGACCGCAGCTTGAAGTTTTCCACAGTGCGCTGATTGGCTGGGCGACGAGCAAAAAACGGTTTGAATTTGGCTTCTGGGCAAAGCCGGGGCTCTGTCGTTTCTGAATCAGCCCATTAGAATTGAAACTCCACGATCCTCTTTCATTTTCCTTTTTCTTCTCTCGATTTGAAGAAAACCTTTCGTTTTTTTTAATTGATTAATTCCCCCTTTTTTTTATCATCAAACATCCTTCCCAAAAGTCAATCAAAATGGTCGCTCCCGTTACTGGCGTATGAAAAATTTCCACCCCCCCCCCCCCCCCCCCTCACAACAGACTACACATGTACAAGCACGCAAGCCTCTGTTTCCAATTCGCTCTAGTGCAGTGACGAGCTTTTTCGCCCATCTCCAATTCCGCTCTTGTTCGGCCGGGACTCTAGCTCCGACCACCGGCCCTCTCCCGTGCTTCCGGATGCTACGCCACTATTCTCAGCGCGCCAATTATCCTTTTTGTCCGACTGGGCGCTGCCTGCGGGTCGCAATTGGAATGCGGCGGTCCGGCAGTCCGGAGATGGGCGGGCGTAGTGGAGCTGTGTCGGTACGGGCCGATGCGGACCGATGAGCTTGGCACAGAGCTTTGCTTGAGCTTGGAAGCATTGGTGGTGGCGTTTTTGTTGGTGTTGTTGTAGCTGTGCAATTGGGATTCTAACACACGTGGCTGTAGATGCTTCGTCGCCGTCTCCTTCTGGACCTCGGTATCGCCTTTGGTAAGCGAGCCCTTTGTGCTGTTGTGGTGTTTGTTTGCGTATGGCTGTACTAACTGAGGCTGTGTAGGTGGTGGTTTCGCCCTGGCCAATGTCTGGTGGTAAGCACTCGTTATTCCTCTACGTCACCGATTCCGAATCCCGATTCGCCCCGTCTGATCCGACGCATGCAATTCTAACGACAGACAGGTACGGCTTCCACATTCCCCGCCGTGACGCCCGTGACGCCTACTACACCAAGCTGGAGGCTGAGCGCGAGAAGTCTGTTTAAACGATGGTGGAGGCGAGGGGGTTTGCTGTTTTCTTTGGGAAGTTTGCTAGGCTTAAGCCTGGAACGCCGATTGCTTGTTGCTTTGATTACAAGTTCAGGCTGTGGGTTGCTTTGAGAGGGCCCGATAGTCATTACAATATCATTTACTCTATTGCATAAGCGAGAAGGTGGCAACTGTCTTAAAGGTGAAGGTAAAGACGATGAGCCTCAAAGTGAAGATGAAGACAGTGACATCAGGGATCGGAAACAAAAAGCTATTGGTGTTGTGTATTGAATTTGGCCTGGGCTTCCCACTCGATTCTGTCCATGATCGGTTGGGTGATTGTGGGAGATTCCCAGGCCGTAGTTTCTACGGTAAAGACGCCGTTTTTGTCGCGGCATCTGATTAGATAAGATTTGTGAGTAACCAGCCCTTCTATATTAACATGTATAGATACATAAAACCACACAAACTTACTGGCGGAAAAAGCGAAACACCATCTGGCAGCGCACCTTGTTGTGAAGCACCTCGCAGTCATATTGCGACATTGTCTTGAGCGGACACTCGCTCAAATCAATATCTAGTGGCCGGCCGGTTGCTGATCTGCGGCGCTTACCGCGGGCGTCGAGGTTGACGGCTTCGGGCAATTTGGCAAGGCTGATTTGCTTAGCAGGAGGAGCCATTTTTTTTTCTCTCACTTTCTCTCTTTTTCTGGTCTTTTTCTTTAAACGAAAATCAGCTAAAAAGAAAAAAAAAAAAGGTGAAAATGGACGTGAATTCTGCTGGAGTTGAAGGTTTGCGCGTTTTGCAGCAGATCGAACAGGCTTCTCTAGATGAGGTGAGTTGGCATAGCCAGCCGGCGTTTTACTGCATAGACTTTACTGCTAAACCGGCAGTAGTAGCCTTGTGTTTTTGCTCACTTTTCGTCTCCCCGGGCCCCACCTTTTAACCCTATCTACTAACCCTTCTCACAGCTGCTCCAAGCTCTCCGTAGCTCTGTCCAGACAGAGTCTGCTGACGGAACCGCGCGGACCACCTCCTTCCGACCCAAGAAAACCGGAATTGCAGTAATCGACGAGCTAGCCACGCGGAACTTTGCCGAGACCAACACCGCGCAACTCAGCTTCACGGGGCGCGCGACGCCGCTTGTCCACGCCCTCCTCGACCACCTCGTCTCGCCGCCCATGAACAAGACCGTCGTCGTCGTCGACCTCGAGCAGCGTTTTGACGCCACGCGACTGCGCAGCGCGCGTAGCGACATTGCGCACATCCATGTCGTCCGCGTGCGGCCGCCGGCGTGTGCGGCTGTAGTGCGCGGGCTGGTCGGGCAGGCGCATGATTGGATGGTGTATGGCATGCATGGGAGCGCGGGGCGCGCGTGGTGGGGGACGCTGGTGATTGGGGCGCCTGGCGGCGATGCGTGGACGGGCTGGCGCGGGTGGTTGCGCGTCGATGTGGAAGAAATTCCGGGGTTTTGGCCGGGTATTAGCGTGCGCGAGGCGGTGGTGGAAAGGGCGCGCAGGGAAGATGCGGTGGCCAAGGCTGGGTGGACGGTGAGTTGTGAGTGGGGGCGGGTAACATTGGATAGTAGGTGGGAGGTGAATGAGCAGAAGGAGGAGGTAAATGAACAGAAGGAATAGGTGGTGGACGCAAGGCATGCGTGTAGTGGTTGGTCCCAGTGCGCAGGCCTGGGTCGGCAAGGCTTGGCCCTGACTTATGTATACCGGGGTTTCAAGACGCACTAAACCTTAGCCGAGCCAACCAACAATCACTGCATCCATCAGCCCTTGCAGCTGCGGGAGGCAAAGAAAAAGAAGAAACGAAAAGTACCTGCTGTAGGCTTGTTCAGCTCCTGTTCAGCTTCACTTTCACTGCCCTCCATTTGCGCACTGGTACACTTACGGCTGCTGTGCTAACTTGGGTCTGAAGGTTGGTACAGGCTGACTTTGGTTGATTCCTGAGTTCTTTCACGTGGTTTTGTTTTTTTTTTTTCTTTCACTTGGAGAAAATTGGCACAAGAAGCTCATGGATAAGTTAGTCCTTTTGCCCTATCGAATTTGTGCAGTGCAAAAGAAATCTACTGCAGATTCACAAAGAGCCCGCCGTCCACCAACAACTGCGCCCCCGTCACATACCCGCTCAGCATGTCACACGCCAAAAACACCGCCGGTCCCGCCACATCCTTAGGATCACCCGTTCTTCCCAGAGGAATCCGGCCCTCCATGTACTCGCGCTTCCGCTCATCCCTCAAGTCCTCCTCATTCAACTGTGTGCGAATCGTGCCCGGCAGAATCGCATTGCACCGAATCCCGTAGCGTCCCAGTGCCACTGCCGCACTCTGCATCAGACTCAACACACCCGCCTTGCTGGGCGTGTAGTGCGCCTGGCGCCCGCCGCCCACCAGCGCCGAAATCGATGACATACCAATGATGCTGCCGCCCGGCGGCACCTGCCGCGCCATCTGCCGTCCGGCCGCCTGCACCACGAAGAAGGATCCCGTCAGATTCGTCGCCAGCGTGTCTGCAAACAGGTCTGCGCCCATGGTCAAGAACTCGGCAAACTCGCAGATACCCGCATTTGACACGCACACGTCCAGCCGGCCGCGCGCCGACCGCGCCACGGCAAAGGATACCAGCGCCGCCGCGGTGGCTTGCTGCCGCACGTCGCCTGCAAGCTCGTGCAGGGCGCCGGCTTGTGGGTCGTGGCGCTGGATGTCGGCGGCGGCGGCGTGTAGGGCGGCGAGGCTGGCGGCGTCTTGGGGGCGGCCCAGGTGGTTGACGATGACGGTGCAGCCGTGGCTGATGAAGGCGAGAGTGATGGCATAGCCGATGCCTGTGGAGCCGCCGGTGATGATGGCTGTTTTATCGAGGAGGAGTTTCGAAGACATTTTTTTCGGGGTAGTTAAGAAGAGAAAGAAGTTGAAGATTTTATTTTGAGGAGGAACGAAAAGAAAGAAAGTGCAGCTTTGTGGGCTGGTAATTAGGGCAGAGGAAGAACTGATTTTTAAAACATAGAAGGTACGATGAGTCAGAAGATGGTTGGAGACACGGAAGGTGCGAACAAGGAGAATGGAAGGTGCGAACAAGGACAATGGAAGGTGCAATCAAGGAAAATGCAAGGTACTATCAAAGGGTCCAGCCAACAAAGCCAACCCGACTGTGTATCTGGTTCTCTGAACCTTTACCTCTTTTTACATCCTCCCTTAATACATGCTCCTGTTCGTTTCTGCCTTTTCTCCTCCCACTGTTCTGGCTCCTTGCTGCCATATCAGGCCTAATTCCAAATAATGACACGGCCCTGTTGTATCTCTAGATGCTTTTCTTTTAGCTAGCGCTTCCTCCTCCGGCGTCAAGACTGTGACATCCCCGTGAAACACTTAGACTTGATTTTTCTTTTCTCTTGCTCTCCGACGCTGCTTATTCTTCTGTCGTTTTATAAGGAGGGGGAGTCCCAGTCACGAGGGAACTAGAATGGCATCAAAAGGAAATATAAAACAGACCTCAGCTTAGTAAAACTTTGGCATTGCTTTTTGCTATATACAAGCTTTTGTCACTGTATTTCCTTCTGCTCCCCCTTCCATTCTACCATCCTCACCTAGAGAAATGAAAAACAGCTCTTTCAACTGCTCTATTCATAAATCAATGATGCTTCAGCTTCAGCTTCTACGCCACTACACCATTCAGCTGAGATTCCCGAGAAGCCATGGTGAGAACGATCTGCCAAAACTCTTCATAGTGTTGCTAACTATATATGTACTATGTATAACCAAAACTCCATAAAAGTCCTGCTTTTTCTGTGTTCTGCCTGATCAAGAGCTAGCTCGGATTATTCAGCGTTGGAAAATACCCTAGTGTAGTTCTTGCATAGCCTTGGAACACAAGCTATAAGCATATGTACTACGTCGTTTCCCGCGGGAGATTCAGAACCACAGTTTCAAGCATCTTCGCCCCCGTCAGAATCTGGAGTCGGTGCCTGCGGCCCAGCCACAATCCGCGGTGTCAAGAGGTAATCCGCAGGCACCATCTTTCCCCTTGCTGTCGCACTCAGTGTCAACCCAAAGCCCGGCTTCCTCTCCAAGTCTTGCACCGTCAGCACGCCATTGACAGGCACTGGCTCATCTTCAAACATATCACCAAACACCGAGAGCACACTTTTGCCGTCCGGCGAGTTAATCAGGTACTCCTGGAAGGGCGTGTTTGCCTGCGAAATTACAAAGTGGTAACTGTACGGCCCGCTGGCGTGTGGCACAACGGGGATGTCGTAGGCGGCGGCCATGCCCGCTACCTTGAGCAGTTCCGTCAGGCCGCCAAGCCACATGACATCGGGCTGGATAATGTCCAGGTTGCGGTCTGAAATCAACTTGCGGAAGCCATAGCGCGAGTACTCGTGTTCGCCCGTCGTGAATTTCATTGTGGGATGAGCTCGCTTCAGTTGGGCAAAGCCGTCGCTGTCATCAGGTGACAAGCATTCTTCCCACCAGTTGATGTTGAGGTCTTCGCACGCCTTGACCAGCTCAATAGTGTACGGCACATTCAGACTCATGTAGCAATCCACCATAATCGGATAGTCCGGGCCTACAGCCTGTCGATGCTTGCGGAGGAACTCGACATTCTTGCGTAGGCCAACGTGGCCTTCATCAGGACAGTACGGAAGTGCAACTTTGGCGCCCCAGAACCCCATGGCTTTGGCAGCAGCCGAGTTAGGCGTCGTGCAGTAAAAGTCAAGACGCTCTTTTGTAGCACCACCAATCATGCGAAACACTGGCTCCTGGCGGATCTTGCCAATGAGGTCCCAGAGTGCCAGATCGATAACTGAGATGACGGCAACCGGGAGACCCTTGCGGCCGTAGAACATGGAAGACCGGTACATTTGCTCAAACAAGAGGTTTGTGTTGCGAGGGTCGGCCCCAAGCAGGAAACGCTCAAAGTGCTGGTGCACTAACCAACAACCCGGGGGGCCTATCTTTTGTTAGTAACAAAGCACAGCACCACGTCTTTTGCTAAGCCCGAACATACCGCCAAATCCCGTGGCAAATCCCACGGTTCCGTCCGAGGCTTCAATCTCAACAAAGAACGACCCCAGAACGTTGATGCCCCAGCTTGTGCGTGACTTGCGGTATTGCTCCCAGCGTGAGGACGGAGTCGAGATGGGACTGTCAACAAGCCTACGTGAGTCAGTAGAGTTCTTGGATACTGTTGTTTGACGCTTATACTCACCAGTGGCCCCCTTTAACATTGTGGTAGTCTCCGCCTGAAAGAGTGTTAGTGGGTATTTGTCAGATTACTCATGCATCTTACCTGTGCCAACATCGTTGACAACATAGGAACGAATAGCGGCGATGGTCGGAAACGCTTTGGATGTCATGGGTAAAGAAGTGTGATGGCCTTGGAATCTCGAAGTGTCACGAACAATGTAGTGCCGAATCCCAAGGTCTTTATACTTCTCGTGAAGCCACCTTGACCCGTCAAGAGTTCCCATGTGTTGTTTTTCTTTTCAAGCTCGGTATTACACAAAGCCTTGGATACTTTATCTCGAATCCACCAAAGTCGTGTAAATAGATCATAGCCGTCATAGCCGCTGATGATGGTTATATGCAGACCAATTTCGGTCTGTTTTATCCCGAGCTTTTGCGCCATCAGTCAGCATACTATCGGCTTCTTTGTCTATCTCTTTCAGACTATAGGACTGCAATATGACATACACCATGTTGCGTGGAGAGTGGGGGAAAAGGAAGGCCACTACCAGAAATAGTAGAAGCAAGGACAAGGCCTGGAACTAGCCACTATCCACATGATATTCGGCCGCCGTCAAGATGGGCATCAGCAATCACCCAACCAACTAGCTAACCAGCCCAGAAGAAAAACAAGACACAATCTCTCATGCAATTTTGTGGCTGTTCCAGATGCGTCTTCTCGCAGCAAGCATGTAGAAGGCGGTGTGCAATGTGAGTTGTCAGAAACTGACAATGGGGCTTTGTTGGATTCACGTCCGACATATTCAAGAGTATGTAGCCGGAAGTCTCGCCCGATACATCAATTCGTCGTCTGCATGTTGCGCCGGGCAGCTCTGTGTCGTATCATGACACTCGATCAGTTGGTAACAATGAGGAGTTGCTTCTGGTTCTCACAATGCTTGAAAGGCTCGGTATAAGCTTCACGCATAAGCCAGAACCATCTACATACAAGTACTACGTACATATGTAGTATGTGTCTGCCCGCTCTCATCGCTCTTTTTGTCGTATGGATCAATTTGATACGACGACAAGCTCCCTCAATGGGCTGTGCTTGTTCATGAAGGAATATAGTCGGAGTCAGCGTGTGAGTTAGCTGGAGGGGTGTTGCGATTGGCGGTTTGTTCTCCATAAAGTATAGTTTGCTGCTGGTAAATGTTTGTCTGCAAATCGATCAAGGGCTGTATGCCCAGTCGGCGAACTAGACGTGACTTTTAGGACATACATACATAGTAATAGTAGCAAGCACAATTGGAAAGTCGGAAAGGCTGGGATGCGTGAATCAGTATTTTCCTGCTGGTGTGTATTTACATATGTACATGTACATACTTCTACTCGCCAATAGTCTTGCTATCTTTGGCTTGACAAGGGCACGCTGCTTTGAAGAACGAAAGCACGCAAATTTATGCGCTGCACGTGCGTAAGTAGAATATGACAAAGACGTGGAAAATGTGATGATATTGTAGGAATTGACAAGAGCTACGTAGGAAGATGTAGTACATGTACATAGTATGTATGTGACCGAATCAAGAAGGATACGCAGGAGCTTCCTCCAATTGCATCAAGCAGGCCTTGGTCGTTTGTATGGGAGGTGGGCTGATGCTGACAGATGGACAAGAGAGCAAATCAGAGCGGCTTTCGATGGCGGGTTGATTGTCGAGAGTCGAGTGGAGATAACAATAAATATCAAGGTCTAACTGCTGGAATCTCAAAAGAGGGTGATTGAAGTAATCAAGTCAACCATAATGATAGGTACAAGAAGTATGAGCCGATAAAAAGCTGACAGTCTTTCTGATATGCCGACTTGATTTGCTTGTTGGCAGCTCCAGTTCAAGGAATATTGTTAACTTTACAGTCTACGAGTGAGATTCTCGGTAAAGTCAGCATGAGCCAAAACAAGCAAGGGACCTTGTTTGTTGTGTCTCTTTTTGGGGGAGATGAAAATCACGACGACGCAAACCTCTACCGTAAGCAGATGATTAAAGGTTAGATAAGTAGCTCCATACAAAGCAGAGCACTTCCAATAAACGGCATCTCATCTGTTTAAGTATACATAGTAGTCAGAAGCAGCACATACATAAGCTTTTCGTTGCAAACCGCTTGTGCAACGAAAACTCGGGCTTCGGCCATCTTGGGGTCCAAGGTGAATCAAGCCTAACTGTAACAGGCTAGTCTAAGCCTATTGTTATTACGATCCTTGTGGGCCGAACTTGAACAACTGCTTTATTAGATCGTCAGATGTCAATTTATTGTAGATTTTCAATGACAACCTGCTTGCATGGCTTGGCTTGAGGTCAAGTGGCTGTAGAGCTGTCAGTTTTGATTACAAGGGTTCTCTGAAAGTATTATTACTAGTAGTAGACGAGATAAATGGCCGGGTGCTCAGCGGGTAATGTGTATGTATGTATGTATGTATGTATGTATGTATGTATAGGAAGAAGACAAGGGAAAACTGCCTGTCTCGTGTTTGGCCCATGTCCGAGCAACGACTCATACAAACCCGCTGATGCGTGCGTTAAAGTCCCCATTTATATGAAGGTTATCTACCAGTGGTTGAGATTGTTCTAGTGGGAGTAGCAAGAAGGCGGCAACTGATGTTTCCCCCCGCAAAGTCTTTATCTGATTTGAGCAGAAGGAAAGTGTGACCCTTCATGAGACTGACGGGCTTTAGGCAGGTGCGGCACCTTCCTTCTAATGGCCGAGAAAAAGAAAGCTCCTACCGAACTCAGCTCCAGCGTTCCTTCCGCTTGTCGCTCAGTTTTTTTTTTTTTTTTTTTTTTTTTTCATCACAACAAGTAAACCCTATTTCTCCCTTTATTTATCTGCATCACAACAACAACAACAACAACAGCATTAAAAGGTCTTCAACCACTCCTTCTTTTCTTCTTCCCTTTGTCCCGCCTTTTTTTCTCATCTTCTTTCCTCCTTGTATCACTCGACTTCTTCCCACTTGTTCCTTGTTTCTTATCTCTAATATATTCCATCAATTTAATACCGTCGGCACCTTGGTATCTCCCGACCCGAGCCCCCCCCCAAAGCTCCACGTCCACTTCTCTCAACCCTTCATCTTGACCATGGCCAATTAATCGTATTCCTATTATGTCTGTTGTTCACTTGCTACTAAGTGCCTAACTGTCATTATCTTGTCGTGATACCGCACCTGTTCGAGTCTTGTGTAGTCTAGTCTGGCTTGATTCGGTCGGTGCTCTGTATACCAACAAAGGCAGAAGCGCTACGCTTGCTGGCGCCTAATATTGTCGCTTTTCTCGCTCTGTTGCCCTTCCTTTTGACTACGCCGCTTGTCTGTCATGCAGCAGCCGCAACATACCCGCCATATAAGGCACATAATCAACCAGCCGCAAGCCTCACCGTCTGAGCTTCATAGTCCGTTGGTCGCTGCTCACCTTCAGACTCCTCACAGAGAGCTGTCGTATCAGTCGGAAACTCAACCCCCATTTCCGACATCAGCTCCAGCTTCGGCTCCAGCCCCAGCCCCAGCCCCAGCCCCAGCCCTAGCTCCAGCTCCAACTCCCGCAGTCCAGCAGCATCTGCCTTATCCGTCTCTTGCACCACCGCCTCCTATACAAACTAGCAGCGAGTGCGCACGAGATGGACTTCCTTCTTCTTCCATTGCGGCTCCTGACAAAGAAAGCGACGACGGAGTTGGCAACCATAGTGGAGACGAATTGGACTATGGAGAAGACCATGATGCAGCGCAACTAGGCAAAAGAAAACGGCCAACCACGGTTTCGTAAGTGTTGAGTTTGTACATTACATACTTTGCCTCAACATGCTGACACGTGATTTGTGCTTTGCAGGTGTGAATTGTGCAAACAGCGCAAGGTATTTCTCAGCTGTTTTACTCTATCATAAGCTGCTTACCTACCTACCTACCTACCTACCTACCAACTTATGTCACTAACGTGCCATTCTCTCAACAGGTTAAATGTGACCGTGTACAGCCGTCGTGTGGTTGGTGCAGCAAAAACCACGTAACATGTGAATACCGTCAACGCAAAAAACCAGGTTTACGCGCAGGGTATGGACGAGAACTGGAACAGCGCCTCAACAACCTCGAACGAATTCTGAATCAACAGAGCGAGCTCCTCAAGAAACACTCCGAGATTCTCGAGTCCAGTTTCTTTTCTAGCACAAGCCAACATTGTCAAAGCGTCTCCGAACTTCCAGACTCAACACTGGCCCCGCATCTGCACACTGCCCCCCAACTCCCCGCGCCCACGCCCATGCCCACGCCCACACCCATGTACGGGCCAGCTCCCCTCAATCTGCCATCCTCAGGAAGCATCCCCAATGAACAGTCGCAAACACCGAGCACCAGCAGCGCTTCAGTCCATGTCAAGGCCAATCTCGGCTACGCATACCACGGCCAGGCAAACAGCTACCACAGTCCATCTTATAGCGGGGTCCATGCCGAGTATCCGGGCCACTCACCAGTTGAGTACGCCAAGACCTCTGCGCCGCTTCGTCACGGCCATGTAGACCAAGCACATGCGTCACCATCCCCCATGGTGTCTCCCCAAGAAGAACCCGACTTGCCACCGTATAGTACACTCTACAGCATAATCGACCGATACTTTACGCATATCAATACGTGGTGTCCGATACTACACCGCCAAACAACCCTTGACGCGTTTTTCGGCAGGAAGATTCGGGACGACGACAAGATTGTTCTCTACGCCATTCTCGCCACCACAATGCGATACTGCGATGACTTGACAATGAGCGCGCAAGACAGAATGCGCTACTACGAGAATTCGAAGCAAAAGGTACTGTTGTACGGCATGGAAACAGCATCAGTCAAGTCGGTGCAGGCATTGGTGATTCTAGCTTTGGACTTGGTGGGCAAAGGCAACGGGCACCCGGGCTGGAGCATCCTTGCTCTACTAACGAGGTCGGTTGTGCAGCTGGGGCTTGCAGTGGAAATGACGTCATCGCTCATTGCCCCGGCATACTCATCAATCTACACCCTGCGCACCATGATTTTACCACCGCCACAAGACTTTGTTGAGGAGGAATCACGACGACGAGTGTTTTGGATGGTGTATCTACTAGACCGCTATGCAACAACTGCCACGGCGTTTGATTTCACGCTGAGCAACCACGAAATTGACCGACTTCTTCCTTGTAAGGACGAGCTTTGGGACCGCAACTCCCGGGTAAAGACTCGAGTGTTTTCACCATATTGTGAGGCCCTGGACGGACGACAAGATGAGACGGACAATATGGGAGCATTCGCGTACTACATTGAGATTCTTGGCATATTATCCAAGATTCACGTGTTTCTCCGCGAGCCTGTGAATATTCACCGAAAAGTCGAAGTCAAGCAGTGGCAGACGCGCTTTAAGGAGTTGGGCCACGAGCTTGAAAAGTGGAAGGCTGATCTTCCGGCCGAATACGGCGACATGACACGAATGAATCACCACTCAACAAAGTACCTCAGTCCGTGCTGGGTCATGCTGCACGCAGCCTATCAAACGACAGTCATCCGGCTGAATTCTTCGGCGGCTTACCCAACAACAACTTCGGAGCACTTCAAGGTCAGCTATACGGCAGGCCAGCGGTGTCTGGCAGCAGTCCGCGAGGTTAGAGACCTGGCCCGCTTCGTGGTCGGCAGTCGGATGCTTTCAAAACTAGGGCCGCCGTTTGCGTTCACGCTGTGGGTGGCAGCACGCGTGATTGTCGTGCATGGGACAATGTTTGAGAATGCAATCGACGGCGACTTAAGCTTCTTTACCAGCATTCTGCGGGACATGGGCCAGTACTGGCCAGTAGCACAGCGGTACTCTGAGCTACTGCAGAGAGTGCTGGACGAGTACTACGAAAGAGGCCCCGGCGAGAAGCCGCGCGCCGTGCAAATCTTGGCAGACATGCGGCGCACAGCGTTTGATTTGGATGTGTTGCTTTCAAGACACCAGGCAAAACACACGAGCAGCGCTGCCATGTTAGACAATGCGGACGGCAACTATGCCGTAACGGGCCAGAATGTGGGCAGCACGAGCGGATCGAGCTGTATTACAGTCAGTAGCGAGAGCGCAGCGGTGCCAACAGGCAGCCACAGAGCTCACATGCCAGTCAACGTCGTCCGCAATCTTGGAGCGGCGTCGCCACAGAATCCCGCACCACCGGCACAACAACACCTGCGACATGTGCAGCCCGGCCAGATGGATGTTGACTCGTACACTATCTTTGAGTGGTTCAACTTTCCGCGGCCAATGGGCATGGAGTTTGGCGGGATGGCGGACATGCATGGGATATTGCCAGACGGACAAGCAGGCGTTATGACGACAGCCAGCGGGCCGGGCGAGATGCATGGCGGGTTCGGCATGCAGACAGCCTATATGGAGGTCAACTCAACGGGGCCAGATGGACTGTACAGACAGGACTGGCTGTATCGCCAGGATGAGAGTGTACGATACTAGTATGTATATAGTAGTAGTATGGTGGTTTTTTTATGGGTTTTCTCTTTTGGCGAGACATTTGTTACTGTATTGTATTTCGTTATGCTATGGGGTGGATTTACGTTGATATACCTTTTCTTTCCGTTTTTCTTTTGTTTGAATGATGAAAACTTTGTCGAGGTCACGTGCCAGGGTGAATGCTATATCTGACGATGGCTTGGGCTGAGCTAATCACACCATACTTCCCATGTCGAACATTCCCTAACGATCCGGAATTCTACTGACTAATATGAAAGCCTTGGCTCTTCTCGCAGTCCTCACCTCTGCCGCCGCGCAATGGACCGTTCCCGACCTCGCCGCCATTGAAAAAGCATACACCGCCACATGCACCGCCACCGGCCGCTTCACCGCGCAAGAGCTCGTCCTGCCGCCAGACGCCACTGTCTGGCGGCGCGATTCCTGGATTACCTCCCGCGCTTCGGCCGCTGCTGTACTGGCACACTTGGCCGTGGCGGGCGACGCAACGGCGCTTGTATTCCAGCGCGCGGACGTCCCGGGCCGAGTCGTGGCGTGGGCGGCGCGGCGCGACGGAGTCGTCGGGCTCGACGGAGTCGTAGTCTTTGCGCCGGCGGCGTTTGAGGAGAGTCTTGCGCTGTGGGTTTCGAGCACGAGCGCATGCAATGGTCTGTGCCAAAAAAAAA
>CM069901.1:726795-747418 GCA_036034705.1 Thielaviopsis punctulata | reverse complement strand
AAAAAAAAAAAAAAGCCCAATGATTTTCGGCTTTATGTATGCATACATACATAGTACATACGTATACATACTTGAATAGACACACTGGGGAGTTTCCTGACAATTATTGATAGGACTGACTGACTGCAAGTCTCAGGCGACAGCAAAAACTAATCAACCAACGTCATCTCTCTCGGTGGCACTACGGCCGGCCCAGTGACTTGGAGACCCGACTGCGATGGTAGTTATTTGCTGGGCGCCCTGGGCTTACGAAGCAACGCAGGTTCTTCTATTTTGAGAGCGAGAGGGAAGAAAAAGAAGAAGAAAGAGGGGCATCCCTCCTAAACACTTCTTGACCCAAATTCTTTTTGGTGCTTATGTATGATGTCGGCCCGTTTCGTGAAGCGCGGCTCACAAAATCATATGGGGAGAGAAAAGTTGGAGTCGGAACAGATCACGGCCAATTCGGGGGAGTTTTATTTTTTTGAACGAACTGATACATGATGATTAGCAGTGATGCCGCTGTTCGTAGTCAAGTTGTTGGGCAGTCTGTTTTTTTTTTTTCTATTTACGGCTTGACTAGCAAAGGGGGGTTTCTTTTGAAATCGTACAAGAAAAGAAAATCCCCACTTTTATTCCCCCGCAAAAAGAAACCCTAGACCCTAGATTTTCAAAATCTCGACCCAGGGCTAAACGGCCCTTTTATTTTTGACCTCGTGGTTTTTTATTTTGAAAATCTGGGGAAACTGAAAAAAAAGACGCAAAAACATGCTGATTTTCACGAGGAGTGAAATCTGGGGAATCAGCTAAAACTACGCATTTTTATCATCTACATACGTAGTATACTCATAATGAATGTTTTCTTTGTAATATGATTGCCGACAAGTCCAAAGTGATAGACACATACACAAAAGAAGACAGTACTTGTACAAGTAGATAGGAAGAAAAAAAAAAAAAAAAAAAAAAGAGCCGCGACAAATTGTTCCTTCTTGGCTTACGACAAGTCACAAAAGAGAGAATTCGAGAACTCAAGAAAAAAAAATACAACACGCCCCTCCTTGGTTCGTGATCCGTCTTGCAACCTCCGCAATTTTCTCGATTCCCCCATGGGGAGGGGGGGAAGCAGAAACAGGTGGCACATGACTTGGAACCGAAAGTGAATTTTTTTAATTGTCTGAACATGGTGTTATTTGGAAAGTGCTGCCTCGACTTTTCCGGGGCAAAAACCAACGGGCTGGACTCGAGAAAAAAAAAAAAAAAAGAAAGAAGTAGAAGTCTGTATCCACAGTATTCGGCCCGTTCAAGGGTACGATATTCTGGGGAAGTGGAGGATGGGGAAAAAATCATGAGGGATAGACGCCCAACCCAGGTTTGTTCCTTTTGGGCCTATCAAGAAAAACTAAAGCTCGGGCTGTACTACCGAGATGCTGGAAGTTTAGACGTCGCTGGTATTTGTGAGGTTGTTGTTGTTGATATCTGCAAGTGCTTGGATGTGAACATTTACTATAACAGTTTTTTGAAAGCTGACTTTTGACAAATCTTTATTTTTTGCTGCCAACTGTGAAAAAGGAGGCTCTGCATGAGGAAGAAAAAAAACAAAGTATAGAAAGAAAACCTTGGCAGGCCGCAGGTTTCAAACTCAACGCGCATTAGTGCCCTTGTTCAACCCTGACCTGATCTGGCCACCTTTGGCGGTTGCGTCTTGGTATCGATCGATCCAGCAGCCAACGAGTTGGAAGAGAATAAGAAAAAAACGGCGCTGGGCATGCGGCTCAAACTTCACCAGGGGGCGACTGAGTTAGACAAAAAAAATTGACGAAAGCACATCGCGACCGTGACTAAAGAGTCATGTGACCAGCGACAAATTCAAAATAACATTACGACAACGTGGAAAACCATGCGATTTCCACTTGGTAAACCTACGCCGAACAAACGAAGAAATAATTACTACCGTTTTTGTTTAACTTGGACCCCAGAGTCATCGAAGCCACAGGCCTCTTCTAACCCCCCTTGTCTTTTCAAGCACATACTTGTTAGAATTAATTATATTAAATAACGTGTGAAGGACAGAAAAAAAAAACTAAGAAAAAGAAGAGAGAAAAGATCAAGAGTCGGGCCGATTAGAGTTTACTCGCTTAGACAGAAAGGGAGAAAACAAAAACGAATCCCTGCTCTCTTGTCTTTGAAGAAGCGCACGCGGTTGGAGAAGGGCAAGAAATCACATTTAGGGTAATTTTTCGATCAAAGTGAGAAAAGAAGCCAAAAAAAAAAAAAAAAAAAAAAAAAAACAGCCCGACATGTCGGAATTCATAAAGTAAGCTAGCAGTAAAGGCGGCCGGGTTGAAAAGGTGTCATATGACCAATTATGTTATGTTTTCATCATTAGTACTGTAGAATATTTGAGAACTAAAAATGAAATCGGGCGAGTTTTTATTCCGCAAAATCAATTGATTGATTGAACTATTTAACGTCTACCTCCGCAAAATCAAGCACGCATAGAGCGGAATAAAAACGAGAAAAATGGGAGAACCAGAAAGTCAACTCCAAATAAAATCTCAACGCGTCGCGTCGCGTCGCGTCGCTTTTGCTCAGAGAATGGAAGGAAATCGCGTTTGTCCCCGTGGTTTCCAAGGGGCTTGGACTTCCTTCAATTTCAAGAGACCTCGTAACAAGCGATGCCCGTGAGAATGGAACTGGCATAGAAGTCTTTTCTACCCCAGAATTTCAGATGGTAGCGTTACATACATACATACATACATACTTGTAGTATGTATAATACTATGTCTATATGGTATAATACAAGTGCTTGTCATATGCATGTACTATGCACAGGTATGTACAGACCCAAGTAAACTTGTGCGTTTTGCTGATACAAATGCAATCATTTCCGTGCCTCGTGCGTACATCAGCTGGAACTTTGTTTTCTCAGTTAGGCGTACTGCTACATGTATGGTATTGAGGCACATGAG
This sequence comes from Thielaviopsis punctulata, assembly GCA_036034705.1. NCBI lineage: Eukaryota > Fungi > Ascomycota > Sordariomycetes > Microascales > Ceratocystidaceae > Thielaviopsis > Thielaviopsis punctulata. Next base: position 744,470 of record CM069901.1, on the reverse strand, counting down.
TAATGTACTACTATTACTGCTTGTAATAACGTTTAGGAAGAAGGAACAAAGGTCCTTTTCGGACATCACTCCCGATCGGTGTTGCACAACTGAAATCTGAGCGCAATACAATGCAATACAAGACGACTTCAAATTCCGACAAACAAGTAATATCCCTTGCTTATTTTTCTAGGCTGCGCTTTGCGGCATGTGAAGCAAAGGGTTTCCCCCCTCCGGGCTGCACAAGAAGAAGAAAAAATAAAATAAACTTAGCCTACCACAGAAAGTAATCCAGTACAATAGTATGTACAAGTATATGGTATAAAAGTATGCATATGTATGTACGTACATGTATGTACATATGTACTGGTATGTAAGCCACAGCCCACTTTAGGCTCCATTATTATCTTCCTGAACGCAGCAAATAGAGTTTAGCTCTGTAGCTAGCAACGACTTGTGGACCCCTTGGCCTTCCTGTTGGCCCCATGACCACGCAGAAACTTCATCCTGTGTTTTCCGTTCACGATATATTTTTCTCTAGTGCCTGCAGTTGTTCCCAGTATGTATGCATGCATTTTTGCTGCCTCAAATGACTAATTTTGGCTCGCTCATTGAGCGGCACATCCGTAAAACGCGAGATGTCCGCTTGTCAAACTTTGATTTGCAACTCAAAAAGAAATCCTGCTCAATGTTTGCCCACGAAAAGCAGAGCCGCACAAATCCCCTATACTACACATGTACGTAGTATGTTTCCATGTGTCATTCAAACTGACCAGCGGAACTACGAGATGAAAAGCCACGCAGAGGGATGATCGTCAAAGTTGAGCCTCGATTTCTTTTTCCTCTTTATCCTAGGGAGACTTGAGAAGATCCAAGTCAAAAAAAATCAAATCATGGAACACATCCACGTGATGGCCGTGTTACGGGAGGCGTGGTTATGGGGTAACCTACTTGTATGTATATGTACGTATGTAGTATGTATGTACATATGTATGTACAGAGTGGGTTAATGACGTACGGCGCAGAACAAAGAAGTGTTAACACCCCCAAGCAAGGGCATGGCCCAAAGTTGATTATTGAAACACATGTCTGGCCAGCCGAAACCCACCCAGGCGTGGCATCTTGCGACTTAGCATCTTGTTTTGTCCACATGACCTTTTTTTTCGGACCTACAAAGCTTTGCTACAACTATGATGCCAAAACTGTCATGGTAAAGGAAAAAGAAAAAAAAAAACATCCCGTCACACCTTGGGCTGAGGCTCAATTGAAATTTGGAGATGATGGGCTTATCCTTTTATTCGTCCAAGACTGGAAGCTGCCATGTTGTTGTGCGATCAGCTTTGCTATGGTGCATAACCGCAGAGCCTCTATTGATTGTCGCAGTCTTGCCCATCTTTTTTGGTTTGTTATTTTTTATCTGTCGATTTTCGTTCTTGGTGGGTTTCGTGTTATTTTTGGGACTAGAGCCGCGTTGAAAAGATCACGGAGAAGGGTTAAAAATAAACTTATTGTCATACGAACCCTAACACTTTATTTCTCCACAAAATTAGCAACAAAGAAAGGAACTAAATTATAACAGCTACAAGTATGTATGTATGTATACGTATGTACATACATATCTTGGAGGTCCCAATTCAAACATGAATCTAATCGGCCCGTTATCCCCAGATTTACGGAATTTTGGTAGCACCAGAGGCAAACTATCAGTTAATTGGTCCTTGACTTGCATCAAGAAAAGGTTATTGAGAAACAGGCGACCTGTCATGTGAGCTGTCTAGCCAAGAAAGTCGAGATACCCCAGAGTCTGGAGATGCTTATTATCATTTTTAGCGCGATATATGGCCGGTTGGCCTTGGGGTTCACGAAAGCCCATCACCGGAACTCTCTCTCTCATGACAGAGGGTCTCTGATACCAGACTTGGACTGGCTCACATGATGAAAAAATTGAATAAGTCCATTATGAGTCCCGTATACAAGTACAAAATAAAATCTTGGAGCTAAAAAAAAGGGAACAAGCAGAGACAACAGAAAGACAGCTTTCAAACAGCTCGCGTCTAGATTCCAACTACCTCTTCAAAATCCCATCCTTCGTTTTTATGCGGCCCTCCCCTGTTTGTAAGAGTTATTGAGGTTTCGCAAGGCCACATGACCATTTCAGTTGAAGGAAGCAACGTCGCCCGGGGCTAGCCTGCAAAGATAAAAAGGTAGTTATAAAGTTGATTCAAAGCTTCACAACTCGTTCAGTACATATTTACGTACATAGTACATATGTAAGTACTGTATTGTATGTAACAAGTAGGCTTCTGCGACACAAGGCAAAGGAGGCATCCACTTCGTCGCTTTTGTTACTACATACATACATACATACATACATACATACAAGTAGTAGTAAGAACAACAAAACTTAATACTACATACATACAGTTATGTACATACCAGTAGCATGTAATACCACAACATTCGGCTGGATTTTGGGCTGGGCTGGCGTGGTTGTCTGGATATGTTGTTTTCTCTTTTCTCTTTCCCTAGCTCTACACCCCCTATGTTCTGAATTGACGCCTGCTGCCCTGCCAGAGCGAGACACCCCTCCCCCATGTCAAAGCCCTCTACCCCAAAAGCAGTTGTTGTCTCTTTTTTTTTTTTTTCGTTTCTGTTCCCCATAGTATGTACAAACTACAGGTTTATTAGTGAAAAAAATAATACCTACGCTATGGAAAAGGGCGTGTGCTTTGTTTCTGCTTCTCATTTCCCCGCAACTTCCTCACCCCAAGGTATGTACTTGCTTGTAACTTTGGCCTTGACAAAAAGGGAAAAGACCAAGTAAGAAGGCTAGTGGGCAAGTTGCTGGGCCGCTTGGGCTTAGGGCAGTTAGATGTTTCTGCTCTGTGGGGTGTCAGGTTTGGATGCTTGTTGCTTTGGGTTCTGTTTGTACTGCTACGTATACGTATGTACATATTGTATGAACTTGTAGCAGTAAGTAACCTAGTAGCAAGTACATACGTGCATACCTGCTCTGGGTCTTGGTCTCTCAGCGTTCTTGCCCGTTTCGGACCAGGGGCATTAACAGGTTCTTGTTCTTGCCATCTCTCTCGTTTCTGTCTCTTCCACCAACTTGTATATAAAGAATGCCTTTTCCGTTCTTCTGGTCCTTTTTAGTTTTTCCATCATCATCAACTTCATCTTCTCTCGGCTTGTTCCTGGGGTCCTTTCCATTCTTCTCTTAATATCCTTTGATCTATCTGGACATAGTTCCCTTTCCTTGCTTCACATCTATTTATTCGGACATAGTTTCCTTTATTCCATCTTCTTATTTAATTCCTTCATCTACATACATACATACACCTCAACATCTAGAGCCTCCGTCACCATGGGTTTCTTGGTTGCTCACCAAAAGGGGGCCGGTGCCTCGTGGCCCTCGATCGCTGTCGGTCTCTTTGCTGCCTTCGGTGGTATCCTTTACGGTTACGATACCGGTACCATTTCCGGTATTCTTGCCATGGTATGCTTCTTCCCAACCAGCAATCTATCCAACTCCACATCGCCAGCACATGCTAACATGCTTTTCTCTAGAAATACTGGCTCAAGGAGTTCAGCACCGGTCACGTCGATTCTCACGGCAACCCAGCCATCACTTCGGACCAGGAGTCCACCATTGTCTCTATCCTTTCTGCCGGTACCTTCTTCGGTGCTCTGGCTTCTCCCCTTCTGTCTGACCGCATCGGTCGTCGCTACGCTCTGTGCCTGGTTACCTGGGTCTTCAACCTGGGTGTTGCCCTCCAGACTGCCGCCACTGCTCAGCCCATGTTCATTGCCGGCCGTTTCTTTGCCGGTCTGGGTGTCGGTCTCATTTCTGCCATTATCCCTCTGTACCAGTCCGAGACTGCCCCCAAGTGGATTCGTGGTCTGATTGTCGGTTCTTACCAGCTGGCCATCACCATTGGTCTGCTGCTCGCCAATGTCGTCAACAACGCCACTCACAAGCGCGATGACTCTGGCTCGTACCGTATCCCCATTGCCGTTCAGTTTGCCTGGTCGCTGATCTTGTTCGGTGGTATGCTGTTCCTGCCCGAGACTCCCCGTTTCCTCGTCAAGCAGGGCAAGGATGATGCTGCTGCCAAGGCTCTGTCGCGTCTTCGTCGCCTTGACCAGGACCACCAGGAGATTCGCGATGAGCTTGCCGAGATTCGCGCCAACCACGAGTACGAAATGTCTCTGCGCAGCGAGTCTTCCACGTTTGATGCCCTCAAGCCTCCCATGCTGCGCCGTCTGCTCACTGGTGTTGGTATCCAGGCCCTGCAGCAGCTGACTGGTGTCAACTTCATCTTCTACTACGGTACCAAGTACTTTGAGAACTCGGGCATGAAGAACGCCTTTGTCATTTCCATGATTACTTCGTCCATCAACGTCGTCTCGACTTTCCCTGGTATCTGGGCCACTGACAAGTTTGGTCGTCGTCCTCTTCTGCTGGCTGGTGCTATTGGTATGGCTGTCTCGCAGCTGATTGTCGGTCTGACTGGTACTCTGTCGACTGACCAGACCAACCTCGGTGTGACTATTGTCAAGAACGAGGCTGCTCAGCGTGCCGGTATTGCCTTTATCTGCATCTACATCTTCTTCTTTGCCTCGACCTGGGGTCCTCTAGCCTGGGTTGTCTGCTCTGAGATTTTCCCTCTGCGTATTCGTGCCTTCTCGGTCGCCACCACCACTGCCTCCAACTGGCTGCTCAACTGGGCTATTGCTTACTCCACTCCCTACCTGGTCAACTGGGGTCCTGGCAACGCCAACCTGCAGTCCAAGATTTTCTTCATCTGGTTCGGTGCTTGCTTCCTGTGCATTGCCTTTGTCTACTTCTTTGTGTACGAGACCAAGAACCTGACTCTGGAGGAGGTCGACGAGCTGTACGCCGAGGTCCCCCACGCTTGGAAGTCTGCCGGCTGGAAGCCCACGCTCCGCTACGCCGACACCAAGCTGCCCGACCCGGACAAGCCGGAGCAGCAGGGCGAGCACGTCGAGGCTGCCGAGAAGTCGGTGTAAAGATCGACTTGCCCTGTTTGAAGCAAGTCTGCTGGCGCGTGACTGCACATATCTTAATAAGGGTTAGGCCTCTTTCGATAAGAATCGCTTAACCCTGTTTCTTCCACATAAAAAACACACATCTGCATTTTTCGACTGGACTGGATTGCATATGAATTTTCTTTTTTTCTTTTTTGGCTTGAGGTCTTGTTTCTTTCTACTCTGTTTTTTCTATTCTATACCTTCTCTTGATATCTATTTGGGGGGCAAACCGGAGTTTTGGCTGTGCACCATGGCTGTCTTTGAGGAGTCATTCCTGTCTTCTGGCTCGAGGCCAGAGACTCAAACTCAACGGCTGACTTCTTTAGGGCAGGTTCTTGGACGCAAGGATTTTTGCTTTTGTTATTGTTTTAGTATCTTACTTGATATTTAATGCTGTATTTGAATCATTTTACTTAACGCTTTCTTTCTTCGTGACTTTCTGGTTTGTTGATTTATCCCCTAAATTGCCTTGGCGTGTAACCCATGGAACCCTAATCCAATGGCAAACCCACACTCGGCTCGACCCAGCTCCTCCATCGTCTTTGCATCCAGACACAGCAGATAACTCGTTCCATTTATACCATCCAAAACCACACTCAGCAGTACACCATCATCCTCGCCCTTCCCCTCCGGATCTGTCACAAAGATTGGCTCGCCTGGTGTATGGCCCCGATCTCCGCTCCACAGCAACACATTGCCCGTCTGCATATCCGCCTTGCTCAGCGCATCAAACATGGTGCTCAGCCCACGCGCGACTACGCTGTACACGTAGCGGTGCTCGCGCATTGCATACGCCGGGTTGATCGTCGGCAGCTCGCCCACGTGCGGCCCGCGGATCTGCATCACCACTTCCGGCGCGGGCCCCATCTTGTCCGCGCCCGCCGCGCCGCCGAGATCAAACATGTACCGACGAAGGGCGCCCATGTGCGCGGCCGTGGCGGCATACGTCTTCCAAAAGTCGCGGCCGTGGCCGTCGGCGTCGCGCATCACGGCCAGGTAAAAGGCGCGTAGGATGTCTGTGTTGGGGTACTCGAGCATCTCGCAAAAGAGCCGGCCATCGCGCTCAAACGCGTTGGTCGAGTGGAAGAAAAAGGCGGCAGGCGTTTCGAAGCGCGCTACTACGGCGCCGGTTTGTCGCGATATCACGTGCCAGAAACACAGCTGCTCCGCAGAAAACGGCTGCATGCTCTCGAGAATCGTGCGGTGCCACAGGATTGCCAGGCCGTGGAGTGCGAGCCGTGCTGATGGGATGCACATGACAAAGTAGTTTTCCGTCAGGAAGACGCTGTGGATGTATGCGACGGGCGCGCGTGCGCCGTGCAGGCGGGCGAGAATGGTTGGCTTGGCGGGAGGTGGCTGTGTGGACGGTGGTAGGCGGAAAATGGCATACTCGGGCGTGGGCCCGTAGCGCAGGCTAAAGTTGAAGAATTCGCCAGTATGCGGATCGTGGGCGGCGTGGGCACAAGAGGCGTGGGTAGTCAGGTGCGAGATGGCGGTGTCGATGGTGATGGTGCGCGTGGAGGGTTTGAGGGTGAGCGGGTCGAGTTGCAGCAGGGCGGGACCGTCAGTGGCGAGCCAGATGTTTTGCACGTTTGTGCGGTGGCCAGCGGTGGATTCCTGAGGTGGCGTGGTTGATTTCGTAGATGATGTGGCAGATTTCCGAGGCGAGGATGTGACTACCGAAGGCGCTGCCAAGGTATTCGGTAGGGCGCCAATGTTGGCATTCACAGTGACCTGCACATTGGCATACGTCACCGGAGCCTTAAACATGGCCATAGCCTTTCCAAACAATCCCACACACGGATCCACGCCCTGGGCAAACGTGAAATCACGCTGACGTCCCGCCTTGATCTCGGCAATCGTCCCGTCCGACTGCCGGCGCGAGGAGTACACGACGCGCGCAGAATTTCCGTCAGAAGCTGGGATAATATCGAATTTATGTGTCTGGCCAAGCCCGTCGAACCAGTGTTTGACGGTGTATGGGGCAGCGCCCGGCCGGTCGACAGCGTAGACGGCAGGACCGGTGCGGTAGAGAGAACCGGCGGCCCAGGGTGGGATGGAGCCGGTGACGGCGAGGGAGAGCGGGCCGCGTTGTTCTGTGAGGCCAGAGAACTGAGGGAGGCAAGTGAGTACGTTGAAAGGAGATGGCGAGAAGAGAGAAGACATACTCCGGCATCGTTGGGCCATTGGTCAAACTGACCGGCGTTGAAATTGTCACGGGCGGTTCTTTCATCACTGTCCGCATCGGCAGCGGAGCGTGAAAAGACGGCGGAAGTAGAGTTTAAAGTAGGCATTTATTTTGAAGAAAAGTTGATGGTAGGCAGAGAAAAGTTCGTGTGTAACAAGCTGTGGAAGGCGACGACTTTATATTTGCATTTTTTACAATCGGTGGTTACATATAAGTGAAGTACAGGCACATATATGTATGTACAGATGTTAGGTTCATTATTGTATACAGGTAGTATTGATATCATTTATACATACATATGGAGTATATGTAGATACTAGTACATACGTAGTTGGAAGCTAGTTTTGCCTGGTATAAGTATATACGGAGTATTAAGAAAAGCATATTGCAAAGGTCGCTATGAAGTTAAGATGGTCGTTTACACAGCGGCGGTCTTCCGCTTTCAGACTTGCGATTCCGCAGCGGACCAAAGTTGCGCCGCTTGTTCGGGTCTTGACTCCACACTAGGGTCTGTCACAAGGGTTAGCAATCAAAGTGCGTTATCGATAACACGCCCCACTGAAATTTGCGAAAAATTCAGTCCTGTTAAACACCATATTCAATTTTTCCTTTTTTGATCTGCCCTTTACCTCCTACCAAGAGCCGACAACCTACACCCGCCCTTCGTCCAAAAACAAGACAAAGAAAATGCCCTCGGAACCCGTCAACACGCCACCGGCCGTTGAGGTCGCTGACAAGAAGAAGAAGAAGGACAAGAAAGACAAGAAGGACAAGAAGGAAAAGTCCACGGACGTTGAGATGACCGACGCTCCTGCCGACGCCGACACCGAAGAGAAGCTGTCCAAGGCTGAGCGCAAGGCCGCCAAGGAGCAGCGCAAGAAGGAAAAGGCCGAGCGCAAGGCTGCCAAGGCCGAGAAGAAGGCCAAGGCTGCCGCCGAGTCTCCGGATGCCGCTGCCGAGAGCAAGGAGGAGAAGAAGCGCAAGCGCTCTTCCGACGACAGCACCGAGGACAAGGCCGACAAGAAGCAAAAGAACTCTACTGCCGCAGTCGCCACTGCTGGCACTACTGGTTACAAGCAGTCCGACGCCCTCACTGCCATTCCCCAGGCCGACATCGACGCCTTCCTCGCCAAGAACTTTGTCACCATTGAAGACTCCGAGTCGACCACGACGCTGCGCCCCGTGCTGGCATTTTCGCATCTCCCGACCTCGGCCCTGCTGGCCAAGAACCCCTTTGCCAAGTTCTCGGCGCCGACGCCTATCCAGAGCGCGTCGTGGCCATACACGTTGTCGGGCCGTGACGTTATTGGTGTGGCTGAGACGGGCTCCGGCAAGACCATGGCGTTTGCGCTTCCATGCGTTGAGAAGCTCAGCAGCATCAAGAAGAAGGGTATCAAGGCCGTTGTGGTCTCGCCTACGCGCGAACTGGCCATCCAGACGGCCGAGCAGGTCGCCCAGCTGGCCGGCATGATCGGGCTCAAGTGCGTGTGCGTGTACGGTGGTGCGTCCAAGGACGATCAGCGCACGGAGCTGCGGCGCGGCGCAGGCGCCGACATTATTGTGGCGACGCCCGGCCGGCTCAAGGATTTCATGAGCGACGGCACGGTGGACCTGGGCGCGGCGCAGTTTGTGGTGCTGGACGAGGCGGACCGCATGCTGGACAAGGGGTTTGAGGAGGACATCAAGGAGATTCTGCGGGCGTGCCCGGCGCGCGAGAAGCGCACCACGCTCATGTTCACAGCCACGTGGCCCGTCAGCGTACAGCAGCTGGCGGCGACCATGATGGTGACGCCGGTTAAGATCAACATTAGCAACAACGGTAAACAGCGCGCAGACGGCGAGCTGCAGGCCAACACGCGCATCACGCAGACGGTCGAGGTGGTGGACCCCAAGGTCAAGGAGCAGCGGCTGCTGCAGATTCTCAAGACGTACCAGAACAAGCACAGCGCGAGCGACCGCATCCTGGTGTTTTGCCTGTACAAGAAGGAGGCGACGCGCGTCGAGACCTTTTTGGCGCAGCGCGGCGTCAAGGTGTGCGGAATCCACGGCGACCTGAGACAGGAGCAGCGGTCGCGGTCGCTGGAGGCGTTCAAGTCGGGCGCTACGCCAGTGCTGGTGGCAACGGATGTGGCGGCTCGGGGACTGGATATCCCCGAGGTGAAGCTGGTGATTAACGTGACGGTGAGTCTTTTCTTTCTGTGGTTGTTGTTCGGGAGGCGAGGACCAAGATGCTAACATGCTTGTTTAGTTCCCTCTGACTATTGAGGATTACGTGCACCGCATTGGCCGTACGGGCCGTGCCGGCAAGACGGGCGAGGCGTACACGCTGTTTACTCTGCACGACAAGGCGCACTCTGGATCGTGAGTTTCTTCTTCTTCTGCCTTTTCTAAAACGAGTCCTTGAAAGACTAACAAGTAAAACAGCCTGATCAACATTCTTAAATCCGCCAACCAAAACGTCCCCGAGGATCTCCTCAAGTTCGGAACCACGGTCAAGAAGAAGGTGCACCCTGTTTACGGTGCCTTTTTCCGTGAAGTCGATACCACCAAGGTGCCGGCCAAGATTGTGTTTGACGACTAAGCGAGGATTTTCTTTTCTTTTCTTAATTTTTTTTTTCTGCATATCCTGTTGTATATATACATACTAAAAAGTAATGATTTGTTCGTGTCTTACTTGGCCTTGCGTGACTGCATCGTGGTGGACAGACTCTGTAGGAAGGGGTATTCTGACGCGGCTCTATCATCAGTGTGTTAGCAGATGTTGGCACATGGAATAAAGGCCAGAGGGAGGAGAAGAAGAAACTCACACTGCTGCGACAATAGGAACCGCCGCGGCTCCCGTCACGATAAGCCGCTCAAAGGCATTTGCCTCGGCACTCACCACCATGGCCACCACCCGCCGAACCATTTCCGGCCCAGCCACCGCCGCCACCGCGCCGACAACTCCCGGCCTCAACCCCAACACATCAAACCGCACGCCCTCGCCCTCAAAAAACCGCCCGATAAACACAGCACTCCACACGATCCGACACGCCATATTCACTATATTCGCATACACCAGGCCCGCCGCCTGCATCTCCCACACCCCGAGAAACACCCAGCCTGCCGCCGCAAACACCCCGGAAAACCCAGTCATCCACAGCGACTGCGCGTGCACCTGCCGCGCGCTCGCAACCGCCGACACAAACGCCTCCGTCAGCCCGTTGAGCGCTAGCAGCGGAATGTAGTAGCAGTACACGGCGAGCACGGTGCCGGCGCCGTCGGCCGCCCAGCGCGTCCCGGCCAGAAGCTGGATGAAGGGAGTTGCGGCTGCGGGGCCAACAGCAACGACGAGCGTGGAAAAAAGAATGTAGATCTTGAGCAGCAAGTGTAGGTCGGCAGCGGCTTTTTGCACGGCGAGTTTGCGGTCGGCGGAGGGAGGAGGGGATGCCGCAGTCTTGGGGTATGTGCCATTAGGGTCCGCTTTTTTAGCGTCTGTGGCCATGGAGTCCACACTCTCAGAAGCCAACAGCCGACCAAAGTAGTTCCGGCTCATCTCCTCCACCGGCTGAAACACCAGTCTAGCCACCAGCCCGCCATAATTGTTCGCTAGAGCATACACGCCCTGCGCTGTGGCCCCGGCCAACACCGCCATAATCAGCGTATCGCCCTGCGTGAGGAAATGTTTGACGACGCCCTGCGCCTGCAGACTCGCAGCCAGCCGCACAGTGCCTCTATCGAAATAGCCCGCGAGCGCATCTCCGCCGACGCGACGCGGCATGCCGGCCCAGCCCGCACGCGCCAAGTACACGGCGGCCAGGACGGCGGCGTACGCCAGCTGGCCGCAGGCAAAGGGGAGCACGCCGGCGTCGCGCTGTGAGCGGGCAGCGTACACGGCGACAACGAGGGTGGTCAGGCAGCGGGCGATGGCGGCGGCGGACTCGGCGAGGGCGCGGGCGGCGAAGCGCGAGTGGGCGAGGAGCAGGGCGAAGAAGGGCTCAGATGAGAGCTCGAGCAGGGCTGCGGTGGTGTACATGTCCAGCGCGAGGGGGAGGGTGGTGGAGGTGGTGGAGGAGGTCAGGTGGCGGGTCATGAGGCGCAGAACAGGAGCAATGAGCAGGCCGAGGGGCAGAGCCAGGGCGGCAATGTTGGTGTTTTGCGCGAGCCTGGCGCTGCGCGCAGCCCTGTCGGCAGGCTTTTCTTCCTGTCCCGCAGCTGGCTCGTTGGCTAGAGGTTGCCGCTGTACAGCGACACGCAGACTCTCGCGCGCAAAGAAGATGATGGACAGGTAGTATACCTCGAGCTGCGTGGCCAGGCCAAACTTTTCAGGCGTCATGAAACGCAGCAGGATCTGGCTGGCGATAAAAGTTAGGCCGCGCGAGAGCAGCTGCTGCAGGAAGAGAAAGATGCCGCCTTTGAGGGCCGACATTGTGGAACGCAGCGATGGAATAAGATTAGGCAGAGGTTGAGTGAAGTTAGTTATGTAATGAGGGTAAGCTTGAAGTCCAAGTGTAACGTAGTTGAAATAAAAGTGGGCACTCAGCAAAAAGAGAGTTGTTATTTTTGGGGGTCAGTGCGAATCACAGTATTGTAAGTTTATTGTTACTGTCCTTGCTGTGCCTGCTGCTTCTAGCTGCAAGTTTAATTTGGAGTTGGGTAACTACCACAACTATACACGTGTAGTACTTTCCATCACAAGTTCTCGTGTATGTACATATGTACCTCCAGTCACTTACATGTTGTGCAACTCAGGTTCAGACAAAATCCAACAGGTAACTTTGAGGCACAGCAAGGGGACAGAAAGAAGCTTAAATAAACGACAACCTCATAACATGTATGAATGTACTACTTATGTAGCATGCATTTCTTCTAGACACCTGCCCCAAAGACTCCCTCAAGATCACAGTTCCTGTCATGACAACTTGGCAAATGCACGGAATTTTGTTTAGTCTCCATGGCTTAAAATGCCATGTGGGAAGAGATTTATTCATTGATTTGTTTATTCTATTTTCTTTATCTATATTCCAACAAGACTGGCAAAATAAACAGGGACTTCCTTGAACAAAGTTTGTCACAGAACGAAATAGGAAGCAAGCTGAATCCACGCTCTTATGTACATATGTACATATTCTCTGGGGAGCCCCCCTATTTACTACATACATACAAATTGTACCAGTATGTACTTGTACGTATGTACTTCTATTTGCCAAGTTTCACGTGGAAAGCCTCCTTTGATGGGCTGCGCTCAGGGTTTCCTGCCCTATTCCGTCCAAGGAAGTACAGAAGCCAGCTTACAGGAGACTTTTCCTAATTAAGCACTTGCATCTGAAACGGGTAACAAAGCCGCTACAGGCAGAAATAAAAAGAAAAAAAATATAGGGTGACGGCGAGTGGGTTTAAGAAGAAACAATATGTAGAGTGACCGGCCTAGAGGTCGTTTTGGGAGGTGGTGGTCCGATCAGAATTGGGCGATGTTCTAAAGAAGGATCAATAATGTATAGTAGGGGATAGCAAAAACAGGGGATATAGCATGTATGTATGTACGCATATGAGTTGATGGGCCATATCTCGATGATGTCTTATACTTTTGGTATTCTACGCTACACCTCCTGACAGCATTGACCTGTTTTTTTAAAATTCAAAAAAGATGAAATACGAATAGAGATACTACTACTCGTAGTACAATACTGCAAACGTAAGCATCATAGCTAATTATGTAGCAAGAGATTTTCGGCGTTCCCTTTTTCTCTAGCGCCGATAAATAGTTGTCAGCTAGGTGCCTGTTCCAAAGCCTCAGCTTTTGGCCAAGCGAAACCCAGAATAACCGCCCATTTTTAACCTTTTATTTATTTATTTAAAAGGCTTGCTTTGGCCCTTCTTCACTGTTGCGATACATACTGCATACCTACATACTACGTCTACGTACATACATACATACATACTTGATTGAACGCCACTTTCCTCGTCTCGGTGAACAAAGTACGTATGTACAAGTATATATATTTTTAAGTGAAAATAACATTGAAATTCCGAGACAATAACGCTACTCCTCCTCGGCCAGTAGTATATCTGTAGTAAACAAGTTAGTATCTGCTAGCACTCAAAACATACTGATAAACCCAGCTTGGCACTTGTTTAGTGCATTGTAAACTTGCTGCTAAGAATGCGTGGATTTCTCCAAAACCGGATTTATATTCACTCGTTACTCTTCAGACATATCTATGCCTAATCTCTTTAGTCTGATTTCTGCAGCTTCCTTGTTTTCCTTTTTATTTTCTTTATCTTTGATGTTCTTCATCTTGCTTTCTCCATGGCTCTAGGCCATCTCGTCACTTACATCACATACATACTTCTCTCTTCCTCCAATACCATATTTCCAAACTTTCCACTCATTGCAAAGTTCTCAGCATTAGCGCACATATAACGGCTAAACTCACCACAGTTAAATGTTGCACACACACACGTCATGAGAGTCACAAGAGCCCTCGCAGCCGTTGCTGCGCTCTTTACCGTTTCCGTCGCTGCATTCGATGTGCAGCCACGCACCAACTCTTCCACTGTCGCTGCTCTCTACGCCCAAATGCCTCCTTGTGCTGTACATCTCTCCTTTGAACTCTTTTCAGCCAGGTTGAATCAAAGACACTGACTCTTCTAGATGGATTGCGTCGTTGCTGCGGCTGCTGAATCGGCCTGTGAACACACTGATATCCAGTGTACCTGCAAAGATACCACCCTACGGAAAGACGTCACTGCTTGCTCGATCGCCCGTTGCTCTGTACCTGACCTTATCAGTAAGACTTTCTTTTTGCTCTCATGTCTTCCCAACTTTATTGTTTTAATGCATCTTCTTTTTTTCCCTGTCTTTACTTCCTCCCCACATTTGTCTTAGTCTAACAGCTGCCACCAACTGCCAAAAACCTACTAACACCCGCTGCCAGCTGCCCGCAACCTCACTGCTACCGCCTGTCACGAGCCGCTCCGCGACCGTAGTGATGCGTACAAGGACTTGAACATTATCCTGGGCTCCATCACAGGCTTCTTTATTCTTCTGCGTTTTTTCTCCAAGATCTTCATCATCAACGACCATATCTATGCCGACGACTGGATGGCGCTCTTTACTTTCTTCTCTGGCATTCCCGGCACCGTCATCAACGTTGTCGGCGTGGCAGCCAATGGCCTAGGCCGTGACGTGTGGACATTGGGGATGGAAAAGATGATGCGCTTCATTCAGTATCTTTATGCCATGGAGCTTATCTACTTTACCCACATTGGCTTACTCAAGACCACTCTGCTGCTCTTCTACCTGCGCATCTTCCCCATCCGCAAAATCCGCCTTTTGCTGATTGGCACTCTGGTGTTCAATGGCATGTACACGCTTGCCTTTCTCATTGCTGGCCTGCTGCAGTGTCGCCCCATGAATTTCTACTGGACGCAGTACACCGGCGCCCGCAACGGCCATTGTTTCAACATCAACGCACTTGTCTGGTCGCAGGCCGCCATTGGCATTGTGCTTGACCTGTGGATGCTGGCCCTGCCGCTTTCGCAGCTGCGCCACCTCAAGCTGCACTGGAAAAAGAAAGTTGGCGTCGCCCTCATGTTCTTTGTCGGCACCTTTATCACTGTTATCAGCATTGTGCGTCTGCAGAGCCTGATCCACTTTGCCAACTCGCACAACCCTACCTGGGACAATTTCCTTGCCGGCAAGTGGTCCACCATAGAAGTCAACGTCGGCATTATATGCAGCTGCATGCCGTCCATGCGGCTTGTGCTGGTGCGCTGTTTCCCCATCGTCTTTGGGTCTACTGTGTCGCGCAGCCGCTCGGGCTCTGCGCCTGTTGTTGCCAATGGGAGTTACCACCCGGGCCAGGGATTGCGCATCACCCCCAAGCGGTCGGTTAGTAAGGAAGGGTATCTGCAAAGCTCAGAAGCGGAGGCGATTGTCATGTCTAGGTCTTATATGGTCGAGGTTACGGGAAGCAGCGATGACACCATTGCCATGAACGATTTTGTTAACCATCCAAGGCCGGTTTACTCTTCTAGAGTTGTTTGATTTTCTTTTTTGTCTGTTTGTTTCTTATGCTTAGTTAGAGTTTCGGGATATTGTTTATAGGGTTATAGAGTAACAGATTTGCTTCCTTACATGTCGATGACAATGACATAGGTTGTCATACTGTCTCCCTATTTGTTCCTTGTTCGATGTGCATGCTAGCTTTGGTATTTGGTGCGATTGGTGGTATATATGGTGATTGGGAGCCAGTGAAGCAATACATAGCTGTTTCTGGGAAGCTTGAGCTTGGCTTCTGTAGAAACGGAAATTAGTGTAGATGAGATAGATGATTTACATACGTGAAAGTTGCGATGGGTCGCGATATTTAGCAGGAAAATCAATAATTGTGCCGCAAGACTTTTGCTGTGAAGCAAATCGCCGTTCAACATAATCTTTATGTTGCGTATATTTTATTTGGTAACACCTAAACCTTGGATACCCTCTTCGCTCTCTAGTGCGGACTACTAGGACCTATCCAAGTCCTGTATCCAACATGAAATGGAGGTTGTTTGGAATTGCGCTGTCGATTAGTATGTTATGTACCAGCACCAAGGATTCTGAGGGCTAAATGAGATGCTTTCTCAAGGAGTTCGCACAACACCCTTTGGATGCCAAATACAATGATCTGGTAATTACTATGGATGAGACCCGCGGGCTATGTGTTGGTGATCAAAAATTCCATGTTGAGCACTCCGCCGTCATCTCAGTTTCGCTATTCACAAGGCTTCTCGACACTACCTCACAGGTTGCGAAAATTTCACCTCCTGCTGTGTTTGACTCGAGCCAGAAAGGCGTGCGAGATGAAATAACAAAGCAGTTTTACAGATTCTATACATATCGCGTGGTTTCCTCTTACAGACCCCCGGCATTTCACCAACAACAGTTGCAGCTTACGGGCATCCGATGTTTGGTGCAGAAAGATTACAGCCTTGATAACATTTTCCGCCTGGAAACTCAGAAGCTTGATCCCCGAGTCCTACGACATTCCAGTAACAACAGCTCCGCAATAGTATTAAGTGAAGGGCGGCATTTTGCTCTGTTGCTGCACATTATCAATTTTGATGCCATGCACCCCGAGTACTGCCACAGTCTGGTTTCGGACTGGATGTATCTACTCTATGGCATCTCTAGCAAGCGTGACAAAATATACCTTGGTCACTTTCCGCGCCATAGATTCTGGTTATCACTCTACAAGTGCACTTATATCTATATAAAGAAAACAGCATAGCAAGGCCAGGCCAAACCAAGAAAAAGCAGAGGCATTTAAACAGCAGTTCCAGTCCCCCAAGCTTCCGTTCCGATGCCTGGATTTACGTCCTTTTGCCAGCTTATATTGATTGATTGAGCTATTTAACGTCTACCTGGATCCCAATTGGAATATATGATGCCAGCCGCCAAGGGCTGGGTAGCTGCCGAACAGCAGCTGCAACAACTGCAGATTCTCCACTCCACGAGATGTGTAGCGGTAGTGAAACCAACAGCAATACTAAATGCCCAACCCATGAATTAAATGCATGAAGGGCAAAACAAGTAAAAGCAAAACCAAGATCCAACGCAAAGTATAGAAAATTAGAGAAATGATGGCCTTCCCCGTCTGCAGTTAAGGCCTCGGACGGGGTGCGGCGCTGTTTATGGGGCAGGGCCCGGGGGCGGCACTGGTCGGTTGGCCTGTGTCCTCGCCCGAGCGTAATCTAGCACCATTTGTGGAAGGCTCACCGGCAGTGTTCTGCGAGCCTGCTGCGCTGCCGGGGGCAGCTTTCCTCGCGTCGCGCTCCAGCCACTGTGGCTCCAATGTCTTGGCTAAGTAGCCTCGAGACTTGTCGCTGAGGAGCAGTTTTCTCACGAATGACCTGCCCAGCACTCTGACGCTCTTGCGACACGTCCAGGGGTGTAGCGGCTCCTTAGGTTCGTCGCAGAAGGCGCACGCCAGTACTGCA
The DNA here is from genome assembly GCA_036034705.1 of Thielaviopsis punctulata. Taxonomy (NCBI): domain Eukaryota; kingdom Fungi; phylum Ascomycota; class Sordariomycetes; order Microascales; family Ceratocystidaceae; genus Thielaviopsis; species Thielaviopsis punctulata. The sequence continues at coordinate 727,285 of CM069901.1, read as the reverse complement.
GTCTCGTGTTGGAACCTTTGGTGGTATTCCGCAAAGCCACCATGCCCGGAGTATGCCGCAAGGACCCTCGCGATTCTGACTCTAGGGTACTTCTGTAGCCAACTGTTCTGCCAGGGACGAGGGGGGACTGCTGCCTTCCTGAGATATGGCCTTGGGGGCTCTGCACTTCTGTGTGTGTGTGTGTGTGTGTGTGTGTATTATTTTTATCCTCTTTGCTACCTATCATGGCACAACTTTCGAGTCCGGGGCCCTCCTCATGACCGGGAACATGCCGCTTTTTCTCTCTCCGTTTTATAAACATAGCTGATGTGTCCTCCTTCCAAACCCGGTAACCATAACAATTCCATAGGGTAAGTCCAAATTCCACACCTCCAGTACCTCGCACCTCCTGTTGAAGCTGATACTATCTATAAGTTCGGTAACCCCCGATACCTACCTTATAGTTAGCACCATCTCAACCGCAGGCTGAGATTGCACCACTTGATGCTGG
>CM069901.1:684071-715619 GCA_036034705.1 Thielaviopsis punctulata | reverse complement strand
TTTTTTTCTTTTTTTTTTTTGCCAAGGGATCATGCCGAGTCAATTTATGAACAAACGATTTGATATGCGTTGTTTCTTTGCTGTCTGCATGTGTAGTGTAATTTAAGATTTAAGAATGGAGAAGAGAACATATGCACTCGGACAAGAAAGTACTTTTGATATGATGGCTGCATATAAAAGATACGTTGGATTCTTTCCATCACTTTTATGAAGGAGGGTACATGAGTAAGGAGGGTGGGATATGCCAGGAACAGCAAGAAAAGAAAATGAAATCTTGCACAACTGCACGCACGTAAGTGGAGTAAGTACATAAAAGAAGCAGCCGAACGACATACAACTTTTACTACCAGTATGTACATACATATAGTACATATGCACATACGTATGTACGTATGTATATGTATACCATGCCTGTTTTTATTCCTGCTAAAATTTTCACATGGCTTTAATTTTCTTTGCACTAATTTGTTTCTCTCGGTTAACAAGACAAGTTTTGAGAAAACGGAACAGTTGACCCGCAAGTGGGCCATGGATTAACATACCAGTACATGTGTACATACATATGTATCAGTACAAACATAAGCCTGCTATCCAACCCCAAAAAAGAAACAAGGCCTGTCATGGGCCACGCGCACGTTAGCCGTGCCTCCCCGCCTTCGATGTTTTCAAGTTGGGCATGTACATAGTATGTACTATATGTATGTATTTGTAATGACTTTCTTGACAAAAGCAAGAAAAAAGATACAACTTGTCAGCTGTACTTGCAGCTTACTTTTCCACATGCATGAAGGTAGGACCTTTTTATTCTCATATTTCTATGTACATATATATATATATATATACGTACATACATAGTATATGGCTGCAGGTAACATCGATACACACCAGTACTGTATGTATATGTAATTGCCCGATAAAAAAGAGTCAAAGTCCCTCAAGCAAAGTCCAAGTTATCCCCAATGCTGCCTTGATTTATCAATCGGTGAAGGCCATTTCCTTTCTCAGTTTCTGTTTTTTTTTTTCTTTCTTCCTCTTTTTCTTCTTCTTCCTCTTCTTCCCTCCTCCTCTTATCAGGTCCAGCGCACTAATTTTTGGTGCTTATCCACCATCTTTATCCTCATTTGTTTTGCCTCTCTTTGTTTGATCCCGCCGTCAAACTAGTGGTTTTGGCTTTGTCTCTTGTTTCTTTAATCCAATTGTCGTTCACTTGTGCTTCCTTTTGACGCGTGCTTAGTCTGACATTCCAAAGTTCCTTTTTTGTGTCAGCCATCAACGTCAACCGGCCTTTTGATTCTGATGATTTTCCCCGTCAAAATTTACAAACCATCCCACTTTGGGCTCACGATAGTTTTATGATCATCACGGCTTTTACCTGTTCTCACGGGCAAATAACCACCAACAACTTCTTCAATTTGCATATGCACATGCTTCCCAGAATTCCTACCCAACTCGTCTGATTTTTACACCGAGCCCAATTTGCTTTTCGCCTATGTGTGTGCCTATGTCGATGGCATTTTATTTTCTGTTCCTTGCTTGTGCATAAGCCCTTCCACACTTGTCTTTCCGCCAGCGCATCGCCGCCGTGTCAGTCCTGAAGCATCAGTATCTCTGAACCTTGGATCCTGCCCTAGTTTTCCCTAGGGGTGTTTTTTGTTTTTATCTTTCCAGCTTAGGGCTGCGATCAGTCTATTGCAAGTCTGTTCCATCTGTTCGGTGTGATTTATATTATATACATACTCAGTCTGTTCTGTTCTTGCGGTATATTCTTCTTCTATTTTTGCCCTACATTCTTTGGCGGCCTTTGATCTCCCAGCCTTTTGCTCCCATCGCATAACAGCCCCAAGAATAGTTAAGCTAAGAGGGCGGACCCGCTGTGCATATCCTTATACGCAAGCCTTTTTCTTTTTTTTTTTTCTTACTCTCTATGTCGGCTTCAACCTCCTGTTTCCAGACTCTTCAGTTACTATATTCCTCATCCCTTTCTCCGCCTCTTATTCCTTTCGTCTCAGGCCCCATTCGGGCGATTTTCGCCAGGTTTTTCCCCATTTCACTACTAGCAACCGATTAAACTCCATTCATCCCCGTTTGACGGGTGGTGTAGTGGTGGCGGCGGTGGTGGTAGAGGTGATTGTCGTTGGAAGAAGAGAACTATCTCCCTGCTTTGTTTTTTTTTTCTTTTTTTTTTTCTAATCTTTGCTGCTCTGGATTGTCTAGCTCAAGTCCAGGGCTTGCAGATGTTCACCAGCTGAGACGCTTTTAAGCCAGTTTTGCCAGGAAAACCGCAAGCGCCCAGCTTAACCTCTCTGGCCTTGTTGGGTTGTTTGTCAACTAACTGGTTGGTTGGTTGATTGGTGATGATCAGCGAATTGGGTTCCTAACATACGCATCTCTCTTTTTCAAGACCTTCATACTGTTCAAATCAAAAACTTTGAGGCTGTGTTGTTGCCTTGCTGAATCAGCTCGCTAGTCTGATCTATACGCCTTGTGCTTAGGTTCATCATATCACGGCCATCTCATCTCGCTCTCCCAACAGCCTTGTCACCACGACCCAGACATTGGATAGCCTCGTGTCTTGTCTTATCCACCAGGCTTTAATATAGGAGAAGGGCGACTTGGGGGTGTTTTTTTTCTGGTTCCACCCCCAGTCTAGTAGCAGTTGACAAAGTACATACTTGCTGCATTCACTTCACTTCTTGCCCTGCCTTTATGTAAGTTGACTTGTGCCGATCAATAACATCATTACACAAACTCATTTTACCTTTAGGCACCAAGTTTGCTTTCCTGACTTGATACACCTTTTCTTGGGATACACGAGTACTACAACGTTTGCGTATACGAAAGAAAAAGTTAATAATAAGAAAGCACACCACTTACAAAGAAAACTACACACAGAGAAAATAACGGGAAACTCACACCGATTACTGCAAACTGCTGCAGGATCCTCGACGGCTGCATATTTCTGTTTGTGCGCCTCAAACACGTCACAACATCCCTTGTGTCTATTTTTTCTCTCTTGCAATTTTTCTATTTTCTTCTTGGCTGCCTTGGCCTTGTTTTGTCTGCTTTGGCCAACCAACTGTAACCTTTGCGGACTCTGTTAGTGTCCTGTGCTCCCCCAGGTTGAAGTTTTGGTCTAGCTAACAAGGCAGACCAGGGTTGTCTCTTCTTTGATCTTCTACTAGCCTATTTCTTGCTTTTCTTTCTTTTCTTCTTTTTCCCCCCTTTTATTTCTATTTTCTATTTACACCTACAAGAAGCTAAACAAAGAGAAAAAGAAACCAAACAGTCTAGTTTGCTTCCTTTAAAAAGAGGTACAAGTACGTACATATACCATATACAAAGACAACGACATTAGACTCGGAACTTGGATCGCCCATATCTTTCCAACTACAGTACATATTTCGTAATGGATCCCTGTCTGTAAAGGGAAGCCCTCGCTCTGTTTGTCCAGCAAATTTCATCTCATCTAAATCCCAAATTTCAATCTTTTAATCGAAGTCACGGCGCCCAAGCTCGGAGAAAAGTCACTTTTTGAAACTTTTTTTCTTGTCAAGTCACTTTGTTTCTTGATCTTCTTTTCCTTCTCTACCCTTTTCCTCTTTTTTATTTCCATCTTTTGCTCTGTCATGCTACACTGCATACATACTTGTTTTTGTTCCCGACAACCTCGACTACTATAACTTGCATATTCGACTACGGAAACCTTTAAGCCATCTGGTTAGAACACAGCTTACTTGTCGTCCGTATCTCAACCCACCAAAAAAAAAAATAAGACGCCTGCTTAGTTGGATGCGATTCTTCTGATCCTTTCACATGCCAGACATCGCCATGTCTTCTTCTTCAAATTCACACGCTATTCCGGCCTTGAAGCTGTTGTCACGGCCAACTTCGCCTTCGTACGATCTTACGCTTTCTTCCTCGCCTTCAGCCGCTTCTTCAGTTCATCCCACAACTCCCGCCATGGGATCTTCGCCTACTCGCTTAACACACACTTCATCAGCTCACGACTCGGATCAAGATTCTCATGAAGTTCCAACAATAAAATGCTGCTGTGGCCAACTCGATTGTCAATATCTGAAAAACAACTGCGTTATTCTGAAAAATGTCGAAACGGATATGCGCGCTGCTGCGGCATTAGGCCAGGTACGTATAGTTACTAGCACTACGCTAGATTTTTCTTTTCTGATACCAAGCGCATGTCAAAGAAAGGCTTTTTTTGAGTGAAGGGTTGAAACCTAAAATAAAATGCCGGTAATACTTTGCGACTTGACTGTATCATATAAAGGGAGAGCTGAACAAAGAGCAAATTGCAAGCTAATAAGCTGCCCTTTTTTGGCTTGTGATATTCACGCCCTTATATTTGAGCAGCTCTATGGCAAGTATGCGGTTTCTCTTGCTTTCATTCCTCTAGTCTCATGCCATGCTGCTTTGTGCATTCCACATGTCGTCTTCATCATCTACCAGATCATATAAACATGGCTTTGGATCCCCCCGCTCTAACATTTGCACTGCAGGCGCTTTTAAATCGTCATGAAAGTTACATGGCAGATGCTGAGAGAGACCGCCTGGAGCTCGTAGCCCAGATTGAGCGCCTCCAAAACGACAAACTAGAGCTTGAGGCATCCAATGAGCGAACTCAGCAAGAGAACAAGAACCTCATGGATCAGATCGAATTACTACACGTTTCAGTCCAAGATGCCGATACGCGGATACAACAACTCGAGGCCAACCTTCTCTCTTCCCAACAAACTGTGCGCCGACTAGAATCAGCAACTGCTCGTGCGGCCGATATGGAGCGTCAAATTTCCGTGCTGGAATATGAACAGGACACGCTAAGAGGAACGCTCAGCAAGACGGAAGTCGAAAACCGCGATACGATGCAACGATGGCGCAGGGCAGAACGAAGCATTGTGCTACTCCAAGAGCAGATTGACCGCATGGAGCAGGAGGCTAAGGAGGAGCGCGAGCGCCATGCCGAGATTCTTGGGCGCATGGAGCGACAACGAGAAGTTGAGCGCGAGCTAAGCACTGCTGCAGGACGACTCAAGGGGGCTGCGGCAGCCAAGACGCTCTCGACCGGCGATGGATCAGGCGATGGCAAATCTGGAAATAGCGTCATCTCCCATTTTGTGCGTGATCTTTTGTCAGACAATGCGAATCTGCAGCTGGGCATGACTGAGCTGCGCGAGCTGCTAATGAATTCTCACGACGAGATTCAAGCTCTACGTGAGCAACTTATGTCACATCAACCACTTACAAACCAGGCTCAAAGCGACGGCTCTGATACAAGGTTACTATCACCGCAGTCAGACCAGATGCCTTTACGCCAGGTTCACGTGCACCATCACTATCATGTTGCGCCGACGAAACGAACGGCGGCCAAGGGCAAGAAGAAGCGGGATAGTCTAGTTCCGGGTCAGTTCAACTTGGGCCAGGGCACTCTTGCTTCGCCTATGCATTCGCCAAGGCCGTCTCTGACGCTAAGCGATGCCAACGTCCCAAACGGCCTTGTGTCGCCCATTCAGGACGCTCACATTATCCGCCACAAGAAGCGTGATTCAGCGTCGTCCAACTGGCTTCCATCGAAGCGTGACTCAATCAACACGGCCATTTCCAGCCGCCGCGACTCTATCTTTTCAGACCGTCCGTCCGAATACGCAGCGTCCTCAGTGCCGTCATCGCCTGTTAGCAGCAGACGCATGTCGCTCCTGAGCACCTGCGGCGGCGACGATGGCGAATGCATGACGCCCAGTGCGCGCAGACACCGGAAGCACGCGTCCGAGATTTCAGTGCAGGGAGCTATCCACGCTATTGCCGAGGAGGAAGACCGGGGTGGTTCGGGCGTGCAGCGCCGGGTTACGTCGCTGTCAATTGCTGAGGAGCTGGCAGGCCTGGAAGAGGACCGCGACTTTGAATCTGACGACGAAGAAGATGACGACGACGACTACAATGAGGAAGCCATGAACGAATTGTCGCCACTGCCGTGTCTGAAGCGCCACGTCTCGCATGAATCCATCATGTCGCTATCTGGCGGCCTGGATATCCACACGCTCAAGAGTCGCCCCAGCCAACTCACGCTGCGCCGCTTGGGCACCGCATCGGCAGTTGTCTCTGACGTTGTGGTACAGTCGACGCTGTCCTTCCAGCCGACGTCGGACATACGCAGCAGTCTGGCAATCGCCAGTCTGAGCGCAGCGACGCGGCACAATGCCGCCGGGGACGCGACGTCAGTCTACTCGACGTCGCCGTCGAGCGCGTCTGCCGATGGGAAAGAAAAGGGCCGCAAATGGACAAAGTGGATGCCATGGAGCGGGTCATCGTCGTCATCTTCGTCGTCTCCCGCAACTACAGTGCCGTCGTCGGCGAATAGCGACTCGGAAATAAGCGAGGGCGCAGATAGAGCGGCGGCGGCGGCGACGGCAAAGCCGGCCAAGGATAGTCTGCGAGATACACTGCAGGTGCCAGCGTTTCGCAACCCTGGGGTCAATCAACCTGGAGTAATTCCAGGGTATTGGCAGTCTGTCAAGGCACGTAGCCTTGCGGCACGGGCGATGACTGAGGGCCAGTGATTTGTGGTACTTCTTTTCCTTTGTTTTTTTTTCTGCTGGCTTGTTTGACCAAGTTATTTCTACTATTTCCTTTGTCTTCTTTCTCTGCTTATTTATTCCCCTTTTGTTTCTTTTTTTTTAGAGTGCCTTTTACTCATCTTCAACCGTTGCTCGAAGCTGACGACATGTTACTTGGCACAACTTATCGTCAGGCCAAGAAACAAAACCTTTTTTTTCATATTCCTTTTTTTTTCAGCATAGCATTTTGCAAACCATACCAGAGGCTTCTTAACCTTTTATTTTTCTTTTGCATTTTACATCTTTTATTTACTTTTTTTCTGTTTATTCTTTAGCGGTGTTGTAGCAGCAACGCGTTTGCAAGCACACGCACACATACTTCAGCGTCACTTTTGAGTGAGTTCGCCCAAGCACAAACTTCTGTCTCTCTCTTGAGAGTAATCTACATTTTTTTGGTTTGTTGTTGTTGGCCGTTTCAAAAATACAGCCATTTGTATGCTGGCATAATATATATACATAAGATCATCACCACAATCAGAACCTGTATTTTCTTGGATTTCTTGGATTGCATGCAGCCCTGTTACTCTGGGGTTTACCGAGTCGGGCGTTTTGTTGATTACTTTTGGGCGTTATGCAGAGTAAAAACAACTTCCTTGTTAGGAAATTCGTTATTCAGCTTTGTGAGAAAAGAACATCGTCTGTTTTTGTTGGTGGCTGCCTCCTTTTGGAAATTTGGCTGTTTTTTTTTCCTACTCACTCGCGATTCCTTTATCGAACATTGGCCATCCTTTGAATACGTACAAATGTAGTATATACATATGTATGTATATTGCGTGTACACCAGTACATAGAACATGGTCCGGTGATGGACAACCCCCTGATCTAAAATCTTTAGTTCAAGCCCACAAATTCTTGCCATGCCTTTTCCTGGCGTAGGGAGTTAGGGTTTTCCCAAAAGCGGCTTAGGGTTCTCAACTGTGTAACCTAACCCACTGAACACCTCGACATTTTTATTTGTAATTCCCCTTTGCTAAGAAATAAAGAATAGAAGTACGCATGTCAAATTACGATTCTGCATCATTTCTCAGATCAAGCTCCAGCAGTGGCTTTTCTTTTTTTGTTACCCCTCTCATAAATCATTTTTTCCGTGAGGACAACGTGCTTAGAAAAAATTTTTACGTACTATGTACTATATACAGCTAAGAGAAACATGTTGGATCAGGCGAGGAAAACAGGGAGAGTTAAGAGGCTGCTGGCCGTTGATAGCAAGTAAGGGTAGATGTTTATACAAGTTGCGGTGGACGCATTAGTTACAACATACGTTTGGAGGCAAAAAAAGAAATTAAAGCGTTACTCTTTGTCTTAAAGCCCACTCACTCTCACCAAGGTGTGTTGTTTCTCGGAGATTGTGTCTATCTAGATGTAAGGTTAAAAGACGACAAGGAATTGAAATGAGGCGGGTTCGATAGAGGTGTGACAAAGACGTTGGAGAGGAGGAATCAAAGCGGTGGGAAAATTCAGAGATGTCTTGGGTTACAAGTTGTTGGTTTGTTCATAGAAGCACATGATGCAACCCAAGGATGATAGTGATCAGGCTCATATGCTTCTAAGCGCGCTCCTATTACATATGTACATACATCAGTATGTTATGCACTGAAATTTTCTCAGGCAGGATTTGGCGCAGGGAAAGCCAGCAGAGTTCAAAATCCCAGGCTGCAATATTTGATAAATTGAAATTGAGTAGCCATATGTTTGCCATACATACATATGTATATTTTATCTCTTGAGCAAGGGTGACTCGAATAATAAGAAAAACCTCCACTTTCATGAATTGCAGATTGCGGCTGAAAAAGCCAAAATAAAACCCCATAGCAAAGAGGACGCGCAAGCCTTGCGGGCGAGTTATATCAGTTATTAATGACAAAAAAAAAAAAAAAAAAAAACAGGGCTCAAGTTCGGGGTTGCATCATCTCAAGGGTTTGTGTATCTGGCGAGCTGAGAGTGGGTTTTTCAGCTTCAAAATCTCTTTTTCTGTCACGAATATGGTGATATTTACAAGTAAATACTACGTAGTCCTTTTTCCAGTGCACAGAGACAAAGATAGCTTTCGTGTCTGACCTGACAGCACTAGAGCAAATATAGAAGTCACCGATAACCAACCCTTTGTTTTCTAGTCTGAAGTTTTTTTTTTTAATCTTTTTTTTTTTTTTTTAATCCTCTTACTTTTCAGCTTATTTTTCTTTCTCTTTCCATCGCCAAAACAAGAAAGAACGGCATGAACCCTGACCTTGCCTAGAAACAAAAACCTGCAGCTGCCGTCAACACAAGGCAATTACCTGCTTTGTCGTTTTTTGTTCTTGTTCTTGCCAGACCAAGATTCCCTCCCCCTCCTTGACATCAAGTCTTCTCTTTTCCAACTTTTCTTCTTCTTTCAATTCTTCCAATTCTGCGCATTTTCCTTTTCTCTCTCTCTCTCCATCCAATCCTGCTTGTTTTCATTATCCATATCGATCGCCATCTTTAATCTCTCTGTTCTCGTTTCTCTATAAACAGCCGCAATTTTCTTCGTCGTCCCGTCCCGCTTTATATCCGCCATCTCAAGCTCCAGGTCATTTCTTCTTGCTCTTTATCTGCGGCTAAGCACGGCCAACGCCCATTCCAGTGCATGCTGTAGATCTTTTCGGGTAGCCTGCGCTTGTCCGCGGCACTTCCTCTTTCCTAGGTTATCTCTCCTGTCTTTGTCGCACTGTTCACCCGATGTCCGACTTGCTCGATGTACGTTTCTTGTCTCCATTCTCCTTTGCTGGGCCAATCTTGGGTCTGTGCTTTTTCTGTTGCTGTGACATGATGTGGCTAACTGCCATTTCCAGACTTCTGATCCGCGTGCCGGCTCGGCTACGGCAAATGCGACGGGCGGAACTCTGAGTAAACTGAACCCTAGCTCAAAAGACTCGTCGTCATTTAGTGCTTTGGTCAGCACGCTGGTGCCTGTTTTGGTCTATTCCGCTGTGTGCTTGTCCATCTTTTGGATTTTGCGCAACAAATTCCCCAGAGTCTACTCGCCACGTACTATTCTCACCAGCTTTCTTCCTCAGTGCGTCCTCCCACTTGCTACTCTACAAACATTGCTGTACTAACTCTGTCATAGGGAACGCAGCCTGCCACTGCCTACCCACATCTTGAAATGGGTTAGAGACTTCTTCAAAATCGAAGACACCTTCGCCCTTCAGCACATCTCTCTAGATGCCTATCTCTTCTTACGATACCTGAAAATCTTGGCCATGTTGTGCTTTACTGGCGTCTGCATAACATGGCCGGTATTAATGCCCATACATTCTCGAGGGAAGGCCGGTTTAACGCAACTCGACAGTCTAACAATAGGCAACGTTACCAGCAAAAATGCCTTTTTCGTGCACGCCGCCGTGTGCTGGGTGTATTTTAGCATCATTCTCTACACCATTTTCCGCGAGTGCATCTTTTACATCAACCTACGCCATGCCTACCTGTTTTCGCGCTATCAGTCAAGTAGACTTTCTTCACGTACCGTCCTCTTCATCTCCGTTCCAGCTCGTTACAGAGACCAGGCCCGTCTGCGGAAGCTTTTTGGAGATGAAGTCATGAATGTCTGGATCCCAAGAGACACGTCCGATCTTGAGAAGCTGGTTAAGGAGCGGGAGGAGACGGCTTTGCGTCTGGAAAAAGCCGAAATTGCTCTTATCAAGCTGGCCAACAAGCTTCGTAAGAAGCAGCTTGGCGAGCAGTCGCCACAAAACATCCAGGAGCTCAACCCCCAGTTCCAGCCTGACTTTGTGTGCCACGAAAAAGTAAGCACCGACTCTGAAGGCTCAGCGCCGAAATCCGGGGTTCAGTATTCGCAGTCTCTCGGTAACAGAGATATTCCGGCTACAACCACAACTACGCCCCCGATTGATGGCCAAACTTTCCAGATTGGCAACGGATCGTTTAGACCATCGCTCGAGATCAACACCCTGGCGTCCCAGAACGAGGCTGTCAAACTTGAAACTAAGCAGCAAACCAGTGGGACAATTGCCGAGTTGAGTGCCGATTCGCCTCCATCAACTGCAAACACGATAAATAACCCAGTGACGGAAGACGGCAAGCATGTAGTGACGGCAACAGTGGAACCAGAACCAACGAATGTGCAGTTTGGATTCGAAGCACAGGTTACCAATGAGCAGGCTTTACAACCCCCGACCCAGTCGTCGCCATCACATACTGAACAGCACCAACCACCAGCCCACCAGCAGATGCAATCACAGTCACCACAATCTCAGGCCGAGCTTCAGGCCCAGTCCCAGTCTCAACCCCAGCTCCAAATCCACCCCGTAACCAACCTTCCTCTTGATCCCAATGCCGATACTGAAGCCGGTCGCCGTGGCGTCCCTGATGTCAGCGGATCCGTTGCCGGCCAATGGGTTCCGGCTGAAATGCGTCCGTCTCACCGTCCGCTTGCCAACTTTTTCCGGCGTGTCGACACCATCAAGTGGACGCGCAACCGTCTGCGTGTGCTTAACCCACGTATCCGTAAGATGCGCAAACAGCTTCTTGCTGGAGATGGCAAGGCTCTGGCTTCAGTGTTTGTTGAGTTTCGTGACCAGGCGGCAGCTGAAAAGGCGTACCAGACTCTGGCGCATCATCTGCCGTCGCACATGTCAACGCGGTACATTGGCTTAACACCAGATGATATTGTCTGGTCGGCTCTAAACTACAGCTGGCTGTCGTTGCTAGTGCGTCGTTTTGGCATGTTTGGCGTCATCTTTTTGGGTATTGTGTTTTGGTCTATTCCATCAGCCATGGTTGGTGCTATTTCCAACATTGAGTCTCTGGCCCGATATCTTCCGCCACTCAAGTTTATCCTGCACTTTCCGGCATCGGTCAAGGGTGTTATCCAGGGCTTCCTACCTGCTCTCATGCTTTCGTTGCTCATGGCCATTGTGCCGTTTCTGCTGCGTAAAGCAGCTCGGATTGCTGGCACGCCTTCGCTGTCGCTTATTGAGCTGTTTGTGCAACGAGCGTACTTCCCATTTCAAGTCGTACAAGTGTTTCTGATTACCACTATTTCATCGGCTGCATCGGCTGCGCTGATGCAAGTCATCAAAGCCCCGTTTTCTGCTGCTTCACTGCTCTCTGAGAACTTGCCCAAGGCGTCCAACTTTTACATTTCGTATATCTTGGTGCAGTGTCTGGCTGCTGGTGCCGGGGCTTTAGTACACCTGGTTGACTTATTTAGGCACCAGGTTCTTGCTCGTAACATGGACCACCCTCGCTCGGCGTTCAAGGTGTGGCACAATGTGCGGCCGGTTCACTGGGGAGCTATCTTCCCGGTGTTTACCAACATGGGTGTTATTGCGTTTTCTTATTGCTGTATTGCCCCGCTGATTCTCATTTTTGCTGCGTGTGGAATCTACATCATCTACCTATCGTATCGTTACAATCTCATGTTTACATACAACTCCAAAATCAATTGCCGTGGTCTGGTTTATCCCACCGCTCTCATGCAGCTGCTTATTGGGTTGTACCTTGCTGAGATTTGCATGATTGGTCTGTTGGCTCTACGTACTGCTCTGATTCCCATGGTTCTCATGATTATGTACCTGGGCTTCACAGCACTCTGCCACTTTACCATGTCATCAGCCATCAAGCCGTTGCTGTACAATCTTCCGCAGTCTTTGGCTGTAGAAAGCTCCGAAGCTCATACCACAGGCGCAGAGTTCCGTGTTGGTGGTGATGAATTTATCCCCTCTGTTGAGGGACAGACAACCACTGTGAATCCCCGGGGCAATGTCCCACCTGTTGATGTGAATGACGGTTACGTTGTGCCTACACACGAGAGCCATCTTGACCCGGCAGACGGCAAAATTGGAGATCGTGGCCTTGAAGGCGCCGACCGCTTTGTCACTAGCATTTTCGCTCTTCTCAAGGAAAAGGCTGTCGGTGAGGCCACCGCGGCCATTGAGAAGACCCCCATTGGCCCAATTAGCGCGTACATCCGGTTCTGGATTAGCCCGCCGCGTCACATTGAGCCCAACTTTATCCTGCGCTGGCTGCACCCCGAGGTCTTTGACGACTTCCAGGCCATGACCAAGATGCTAGCACCCGAGGTGCCCGACGAAATGCTTCCGGCAAACACATACCCACCAGACTACACAAACAGAGCGTACTGGCCGCCAGCCATGTCAGCGCGGCCCATGCACTTGTGGATCCCGCGTGACGAGGCCGGCGTGAGTCGACAGGAGGTTGAACACACAAGTAAAGTTGTGGCAATTTCCGACGAGGGTGCAGAGTTGTTGCCGAATGGGCGGATCTATGCGGATATTGAAAAGGCGCCGTTTGTGGAGGAGCGGGTTGTGTACTGATTTTATTTTCTTTTGTTTTTTTTTCTAGGAGGATGGGGTTTGTTTATATAAAAAGGCGTTTGGATCTTGGTGTTGGTCTTATCAAAAGACAAGCACAGATGTACATATGTCTGTACATATTAGTTTTCTTTCATATATTCTCAGCTGCATACTGTTTGTCATAATGCCGTGGCTTGGTACAGCCTTCTACCCCTCTTTCACATGTCAGTGTGCGCCATAAGCATGTTGATACTTGTATGCTTGTTACTTCCCCTCAGGCCAAGAAAAGCAAGACCTATAAGACGACGGTGAATATACATAGAATCCGAGCAGATGCATATATGCATATTTATGGGCGTGAGTAAAACCAAGTTACGACAGATATGGTGGGGGTGTTTCTTGAAGTGGAGCTGCAAAGCCTATGGTGAGCTTATTGTAATTGGGAAGCTGATGTTGGTGGTAGCATCATGACACATAGAAATTCAGCGGCAGGGCGAATGCACATGAGAAACGAAAGGAGGTTTTGCGAGTATACTTAGTTTGATGGGTGCGAGACAATGGGTCAATCCAGCAAGTAGGCAGCGTCTATCAAAGTTCCATGCCTTGAAATACACGTGTGACTGGATGTTCTCGTGCTGAACGGACAAACCAAGCAGGGCAGAAACGCTCGCACTTCTATGATTTTTTTTTCCGATATCGCATATATAGTCGGTTTTTTTTTCCCTACGGTTGAAAAATTTAATCAATCAGCGCACCGGACGTTTGCGCAAAAAGTGGCCCGTTACATATATGTACTGCGTATGTTAGCACTTTCCTTTTTATTGTTCAAAGCCAAGCCAAGAAACGAGAATGAGAAAAATAAAAAGTGGGGAAATCTAATCTTATCAGATCCAAAAATTACAACCTAACGACAACGATCTGATAAAAACAGGCCGTTTATTTTTATGTTGCATATGTATGTACATTGACATTGACATTGACATTGCATTACCTGCGTGCTATCTGCATTAGTGGCTTGATTACTGTGGGTCCCTAGTAAAGCTAGGAACAAGAAGATAAAGAGACGGGTTAATGCGGACTCTTTTGTTACTTGGGTTCGTTGCTTTGTCGGTTTACTTCGATCAAGAAAGGCAAAATTTTGCTTTCTTGTCAAGTCTACCAGGTAAACAAAGAGCAGAGATAGAAAAAAAAACACGGGGTTATGCTTGTTATTGGAGAACTATGGGATGATGGAATATTCAATAATGGGGAAATAGTGCTGCTAAGAACCTGTTATTCAGCAGAAGTATACTTTTTTATGGCACCTTGTCAGGCCATTTGCAGAGATATTGTGCTCTAAGCCGTGAGAGGAGACGGCAAGTTATCAGATGCATGTATAGTATGCTCACAAGTAGCGCAGATATCAAGTTTTGCCAAGTCCCCGTTTTGCCTGTCAATGCAACGACGCCGTGTTCTCCAATAAAACAGCACCATGTCTTCCATCCATCAGATAAGCCTGGAATGGCCCGAGCAGTAGTTCCTTCTAGCAAGTAGTTAAGAGAACCAAAACATTATCGGACTTATTCCGGTAACAACGACACAGGGTTGGTCGTGTGATGAAGTATATAGACGCCCAGAAAGAGCGCCAAGAAACACCTACAGTCACTGCAGTGGAGACGCACGAATTCTTGAGAAACAGTGTATGTTGGTGGAGACAATGATGGCCGATGGAGAGGAGTGTAGGTGAGAGCATACTGTACTCTCTCAAGCACGACGTAAAGGGAAAGCAAAAGAAAAGGAAAGAAAAAAAAAAAGATGGGCTCGGCTCAAGACTTAGGCAGCCTGCTTTCCAAGGCCAGCAGGCTACAAGTACAAAAAGCACGACATTTCCTCTTTCTCTCCATCCATCTCCCCATATCCTCTCTTTGGCTAATCACTTCCTCAGATCTATTTTTTTTTCCTGATTCCTTCTCCTCCTGCATATATCATACCACACAAAGTAGAAATATGCGCTTCTCTTCTGCCGCTGCCGTCTTTGTGGCTGCTGTTTCCCGCGCCACTGCTGCCTCCGATGATGCTGCTGAGGACATGGGCCCCGCTGCTTTCATGTGGCCGCAGGACCGCGTGTGGAACGCTGCTGCCGACAACACTGCGCCGTGCGGTTCTGTTGCCCGGGCCGGTAGCCGGACTCAGTTCCCTCTGAGTATGTTTTTTTTCCTCTTCTACTTCTTCTTCTCCATTTTATTGTCTTTTTGTCGACGGTCGGGTCTGCAGTGTAGTGCTAATCAAAAGAAATAGCAAACGGCCGTCTGGCTCTGGTTGCCCAGGATGAGTCTGCTGCCATCCACATTGGTGTCTCGTACCACGACGGTAAGTTTTTTTTTTTTCTCACCTGACTTGTATCAGAGACTGGATTCTGACAGGACATATAGACCCCACGTCACTTGATGACTTTGACATATTCACTGACCCTTCGGAACTGGCCGACCTGGACCCCGGCCACACCTGCGTGACTGTCCCTGACGCCCCTTCCAACATTACCGCGGGCAGCAACGCCACCTTCACTCTATTCTACATGCTGCCCGACTCCGGCGAAGTCTACTATGCGTGCGCCGACATTGAGTACGTCGAAACATCGGCTTTCACCACCGCCATCCCGTGCTTCAACGCCACCACTGAAGACCCCGACGTGCAGGTCGACTCAGACGTCAACAGCTCCGTGGCAGACTCGGCTGCTGCTGACGACTACCACTCCGAGTCCGACCTGGAGGCGTGGGGCGCCGACGGCGACAAGAGCTCTGGCTTGTCGCCGGGCGCCAAGGCCGGGGTGGCGGTGGGCGCAGTGGCGGGCGCGGCTGTGCTGGCTGTCGTCGGCGTGCTCATGTGGAGACGCAGAAAGGCGGGCAAGGCGGCAGCTGTGGCGCCGGCGATGACACAGAAGCAGTGGGATGTTGAGCATGGCAGTGACTCGGCGTCGCAGCGGTCGTAAGACAAAAGGATGAAAAACAAACAACTCAACTCGGTGATGTTTGTGCGTGATGGGCAGGAGTTGAGGAGCCTAGTTTGGACATAAAACGAAGAGAAGCGAGCCTGTAAGAGTTAGCAGAGTTAGTTGTATTGGGGTGTAAGAGTCACCACGTGTGTTTGCTAGCAGTAGTACATATGTACATCATACATATCACATAAGGCGTCCACTGAATTTTATAGAGGTTTTATTAATGTTCAATCAATTTCAAATATGTAAAGAAAAAAAGAAAATGAAAACTGCCAAACAAGAAGAGAGAATTCAGACATTGGTATCGTTTCGTGCTGTATCATCATGACATGCGGGCGGCGCTGGAATTGGGTTCAAAAATCAAGCTGGAAGAGAGCTTGGGTCATTGACCTTTCTGTAACCCTCACCTGCGAGCCAATCAAAAAAAAAAAAAGCGGGGGGGGGGAAGAAAATGGAAAGAAGTTGAAGGGAAGAGAGAGAGAAAAAGAAAAGAAGGAAGGCGCTTAACCCTTGCATGTGAGTTTGTGCAACCCTCGAGACTCCTCTTTTATTGTCCCTCCTTCCTCGCAAGAATTGTGTGTTGTTGCTGCGTATCAAGGACAGGAAAGGAGAAGAAAAAAAATGGGGCCAGCAAAAAAAGTGAAAGGCCCCTCATTTTTTGATTGTCGTGTCCAATCATCGAATGACATCACAGGCATACACAAAAGAAAACAAGACAACAAGACTATGTATAATCTAATGGCCTTGGCCCCTTATAGTGCCTTACTCGCTCACAGCAAACTCATCAGCGCCTCGGTCGTCTCCTTGGTCATGATGCGGTGATTGTCACGGGCATCCTCCATATCAGCAATGGGCGCCGTGCCAAGCTTGCCCGCGCCATCCACCAGTCTATTCGCCTGCACGGCCAGCGGACGCAGGAACATGCTCTGCACGACCAGATTTGAGTCGGCCTTTTCGACGGCCGCCTTGAACTGGGGGTTCGTCTGCATGTTTGCCTTGCGGCGCTCCTCGCGCTGCTGCAGGGCCTCGGTGATGTAGCTCTCGCGCTCGCGGCGCTGCTCGGCCCAGATTTCGCGGCGGATCTCGGCCTCGCGGCGCGCGGCGCTCATGGACACGTGCTTGCGGTAGTCGACCGACTCGGTGTCCTCGAAGACGCTGTAGATGGACTGGCGCGCGGCCGAGGTGGTGCTAGACATGGTGGACCAGCGCGAGTAGTCGTAGTGGTGGATGGAGTCCGAGTCGGACGAGCGGATGGAAAAGGCGCCGATAGACTTGCGCAGGTCGTCCATGGTGGTGGAGAAGCGCGCCGAGCGCGGCACCGAGTTGCCCATGTCGGGGAACGTGGGGGCCGTGTCGGTCGTAGGGCTGGACAGCGACGGCATCATGGTGTTGATGGTGCTGGTGCGCAGGTTTTGCAGGAAGCTGAGCGTCTTGTTGCGCGGCGACTGCGGCTGCGACTGCATCACGGACGAAGACATGTTGGGCAATTAAAGAATGTGTGTCCTAGCAAAAAGAAAAAGAAAAAGGAAAGCGTGTCTCTGACAGGTAGAACGAAGGGAAGTGATTCTTGTGATGGATGTTTGCTTGCGAGAGTGGTGTTGTAGATGCGATTAAACCCCGAACAACAAGTATATAACAAAGGACAACTTTGAGAGAGAAATAAATATGCAGTATTGTAGAACCGAAAAGAGATATTAATAAAAATAGATAGGTTTCAAGACGAAAAAAAGAAGAACTGCGTGTAGGAATTATGTATGTATGTATGTATGTATGCAGAAGTATGTAGGTGATTAAGAAATAGTAAGATTCAATAAAAGATAATACTGTCAAAGAATAAAAAAAGAAGCGAATGAGTAAGTAGTGGTGTCTTGGAATAGAAAACTGGATTAACACAGCACACAGCCAAGGCAAAGAGAGGAGAGGAGAGAAACAAGAAATACAAAAGAGAAGAAGAGTGGCGATGGAGAGGTACAAGTACTTGGTACATGAAGTAGCAATACATACATACATACATACATACATACATACATACATACATAGACAACACACAACGCAGAGCACCAAGGAACAACCGCTGCCTTTGCTGTACCATACAGGGCCCCAGCGTTCAGTATATGGTATAACATACGTAGTTAGTGTACACCGCCCGGCAAAAAAAAAAAAAAAAAAGCTACCTTGTACGTATGTACATATGTACCAAGACGATAACCAGAGAGATTGAATCAGAGGCCCAGGCCAGGGTTCTTTGCTCTCGCTCTCGGTCTTCTTTTTTAACCACCTTCTCTTTCATTCTATTACTTCTTGCTTTGCTCATTTCATTGCATAAATTTCCGTTTCGTCATAATCGTTTTTGCTGTATCTTCCTACTGAAAACGGGACCTGTCTGAGCTTGTCAAGATAGCATTCATTCCTCTGTTGCCTTTTTTCTTTTCTCTTTTTTTCCGTAGACGGCAAGGAAGAGTCCCGATTTGTGGTTTCTTCTTTTTTGCACAGAACGTTCTTTTTGAACGGGTTCCTTACCCAGGTACAAGGGATATGGGGGAGATGTTAGAAGAAGAGGTCAAAAAAAAAAAAAAGGGCTTGGAAGAAAACGGAATGTCCATCCTGCCCCCCCCCCCCCCCCCCCCAAAGGACAAGCGAGCGATTTAGGAGAGTTGGCGACCCGCCTATAGACGACAGGGGCCACCCACTGTCTTGTCTGGCTGGTTGGCTGGTTACTTCATGTAGGTACATGTACACATACATACATACATACATACATATGTACATAACATGTGTACTGGTGCAAGTATGCTGCATAAAAAAAATCGAAACAGGTATTGTTGCTCTCTTGCTTCTTTGCTTCGAGGCTCTCATAGACAAGAACAAGTGCTTTGGGTCGCTTCTATCGCTCTTTTGTGCCTCCGATCCGATAGAACCCCAGCCCTTTGAACCAAGCCTTGTATCCGCCCAACACCAGCCAGCTTAAAAAAAATATTGTGTGGACAAGACCAGGCCATCGAGTACTTTTTTTTACCAGCCCACATGTTCTATTCTTCTACTAGCCCTGGTCTTTTGTGGGTAGATTACTCGGAGCTGGCGATCAGAGCCAGGCCTTCATTTCTCCTTCCTTTTACAAGTATGTACATATGTATTGTACTTGTACCATACATGTACGTACATACATATTAATATTAATCTTCTTAGGCCCCCCTAGCTGCTTTTTCTTCTTTGCAAATTCGCTGTCCAACAGCTAAACAGCAAACCAAAATGCGCCTGTAGATCCCATTGTCAGGGCCTTTGACGGCCTATGGTAAACCCTTGAACCTCTTCAAAGGGCCAGGGGTCCTGCGTTCTTTCCTGCATCCAGCCATTGCAACGCAACCCCAGGCCTAGCATGAAAACTTGATTTCCTTGTGCTTCTGTGCCCTTGTAGATCCTGAAGAAAAGAAGAAAATACATACGTATGTATGTATACATATGTATGTACATACTGTGGTCCCCTTTTCTTCTGCTTTCACTCTCGTTTCTTCCTCTATTTTTGCCTCAAACATTCCACAAAACAGAACAAGATCTAGTGCATTTACGTACAGAGTACAGAGTATACGTATGTATTGCCTCTTTGCTTCGCCCTAATCTATTTTTAATTTTGAGTTTAGCTGCATAGCAACAACGAAACCGTCAAGAAACAGCGAAATTCCAAGCAAAAAAAACTACATCATAATCAGGTACAAAGTATCCAGACAACAGCGGGGAAAACTTCGCCCCAAGGTAGCGAAGAACGTGACGAAGTCACTAGACCATATGTATGTTTCCTGCTCACTGCCTTGCTTTATTGGCTGCCGTCAGACAAAAAAAGCCATACAAGTATACATACATACTCTGTGTACGCTAAGACTACGGGGCCCGGCACTTATTACAGTGTCAAATAATGGGAAAAGTACCTTGTGTCGATGAAACCCTTATTCCTTATTCTTGTTCCCAACGTAAAAGCTTTTTGTACCAAGGCTGTTAGTCACCGCTCTGATCACCCTCTTACATAGTAATCACCGCTATTAGCGCCAATTCCCTTCTCTCCATATCATCATTGCAATTTTGGTTTGAGGCCTTGCTTATTTTCCTATTCAAACAATCTCGTTTTTCATGATAGTTATTGTTTCTTATCCGTCGACTGCTCTGTTACTTGCTTGCTTGTTGCCGTGCGTCCATGCAACATGCAATCTCGAACCCTTTTTTTTGATCTCTGGTCCGAGCCACATACATGCATACATACAAGTACAATACATACTACTCCGTACCTACATGTAAATATGTACTTGTACTTTGTTTGGCATATGTATGATGGTATGTATGTATGTACTTGTACCATGTAGGATGCATACTACATGTGTACATACATACAAGCAATATGCAGTGACTACACCCAAGTCTTCTCCATCGACCCATGCCTGTCAGGGCCAAGTATTTTCCAGGAACGGAGTGGATTCCAAGACATGCTTTTATTGCTGACTTGTTTTAGTTGTTCCTTGTAAGCCTATTGAAAGTTGAAGCCTCAGGTGGCGTCAGCCCTGGCAGCTGTCGTCAAGTGTCTGCAGCTGTGTTTCACCCCACCATAAGTTAAGATCTGTACAACCCCTAACCCTACTGGTTACAATCACCAAGTTCAAACAGAACAACTCGATTTGCATTATGATGGCGGAACATGAATGATGCAGCAAGTTCAACTCCACAATCAAAAATTTTGTGATGATGTAGAGTTGGATATCCAATACACTTAGAATAATTGGATTATCACATACTAGACCAACCGTAAAACTGTATTTCCAAAGTTGCTTTTGCTGTTTCTACCTCTATGCTCTAAGCCTTTCCGCTGAAAAAAAGCATACATCTCCATTTTTTTTTGTAACGCAGCTGCAGTCAATTTTTTTTCTCAGCCTTCCTACAACGACTACAAGGCTACGCTCTGCTGTTAACGCAAACGCAAATCTAGAGAGCCTGTGCAAATTCTCTACAGACTTGCGCTTTTTCCAGGTCTGTTGCTGGCTTTTTAGGGTTGTTTTCTGCCGGCATACAAACCTTGTTTTCTTGGCTGTGAAATTCTTTTCTTGAGTAGCTTCAAGAACAAAAAGACAGCAGTAGTGGAAACTCTGTTTGCTCTACCATTACAAGTTCACGACTTACAACCCAGCTCTCTGATGCCTGGAGTTTGTGCTTAGCATATGGGACTGAATTTCCCTTTTATAACTCTCTACTAGATACTCTCTCCCCAAAGGCCAAAGCCTCCCCTTCCCCCCAAAAAATACCGAACGAAACGACTCTTGTGCTATAGACCATGGCAGACGCCGCTTCCCCCGCCGATCTTGACCTTGTGGCGGCCAAGCAGGCACTTATGTCGTCTTCCACCACGGTCAGAATAGCCCAGCTTAAGACGATTGACGACCGTCTGGCCAAGAAGAGTGAGCATCCTTCTTACAGTGACCTCTGCCAGTTGTAATATGGGCTTCTACTAACCCATTCGCCTTCAGCCATCAAGCCGGACTTGGTGCCCGCCGTTCTGCGCCTCTTCCTCTACACCCTCGCCGCCTACACCGACCGGCCGTCTCGTCGCGCCGTGCAATCATGCCTTGTCACGCTGCTCACGCACTCCGATCTCGACGCCATTGCCCCGTCACTTGAGCCGTTTGTTGCCGCTGTTTTCCAGGACTCGCAAAAGGGCGGCATTGCGGTTGGAACTGCCTTTGTCATTGTCGAGTGGGCCGCTCTGCTGCAGCAGCACCTCGGCCCTACGGCTCACTGGGTCCGTTTCGGAAAGCCTGTGCTTCAGACTGCTGCCAATGCCTACGAAAAGACACTTGCTTCAACTTCCAAGAGCAGTCTGGCCGACTCTGCCACGACTATCACGCGCCGTGGTCTGCGCAAGCTGTTTTCGACCAACCCAGATACCGAAAAGACAGTCAAGGATGCCGTTGCTGCGCTAACGGCCAAAGGCACGGCTTCAACCGCCAAGAATGCACCGTTCCTGGGCGTCATTGCCGGTGTCTCGGTGCGTATCGAAAAGGCCAAGCCCGTGCTGGCCACTCTCAAGAAGGACTACTTTGGCTTTTACGCCCGCGAGATTGTTAGCTCCAAGACTCCCGTGCCTGCGCACATTGCTGGCAGCTGGGCCGACTTTTTCCTGGATTTCGCTACTATTGAAGACTTTTCTGTCGAGATGGTGCCGGCGCTGGAGAAGGGAATGCTGCGCGCGCCCGAAGTAGTATTGACTAGCATCCTGGTACCGCTTGTTGCCAGTTTGCCTGAGATGTACGACTTGTCGCAGATTTTAGCTGGAAACCTGCTGAAGCCGCTGCTGAGCTCGGTCAAGTCGTCCAACGCCGTGATTCGCCAGGGCTCAGTAACTGCTTTCAAGGCAATTGTGGCAAAGTCTGCCAAGGATGAGCTGCTGGTCAAGACGGCCGACGAAATTTTGACACCTCTCAAAACGGGCAAGCTGTCCTCGGCCGACCATCGTGTGTTGCATGCCGACATGCTCAACTCAATCCCCATGTCGGCTGCCATTGCCGACAAGATGACAGCAGCTCTGGCGGCTGTCACGGCCAAGGAAGGAAACGAGCCGGCTCTGGCGGCAGAGACGATAGCGCTGGCCAAGGCTACGTCTTTTTCACTGCGCAACGGCACGGAGTTGCCGAAACCAGTGCTTGATGCCTATATCAAGGGTCTTGTCGATAAGAAGATCCCTACGCGTCGTCTGTGGCTTTTCCGCACTGGCTCTATCCTGAGCGAGGCTGCTAGTCAAGAGCCTGTTTCTTCGGCCAGTGTTAAGTATGCCGAGACTGTTGCACCTAAGCTGTTTGACGGGGTGGCTGAAGTTAACAACAACCCCATGACGGCTGCTCAGTCAGGTGCCATTATTGGCTCTTATATTACTACGGCCCTGATTCCGGCCCTGGGAGGATCGCTGGGTAGCCCTGCTACTTCCACAGCACTGACCAAGGCTAGTGTGCTCAAGCATGCGCTCAGTGTTGGCCAAAAGACTTCGTTCTTGCTCAACCCCAGAATCTACGCCAAGCTTACCCTTGCCGATGATCTTCACTGGTTCTCACGTGCTGTCTTTTCTATTCCCGGCGCCACACTGGACTCACTAGCCCAGGATGTGTTGGTGGCATGGGCCGAGGCTGCTTTCTTTGTCACATGCTCGTCTGTCGTGCCTCACACTGTTGGCCAGGAGGCCCGGAAAGCGCTGTCTCTCAAGTACGCCGAGGCGCCCGCTGCAGTTTCGTCTGCGTTGATAGCTGGTGCCTGGGACTGGCTGCACAAGGTTGAGTCTGGTGACAAGGATTCGGCGGCGGCTATTTCCAAGAGCGAGGAGCACTCGCTCTATCCTGCTCTGCGGTCGGTCTGTCTTAGCCCTGACGAGCGTAAGCAACTGGGCATTGATGTGGCTGAGGAGATACTGGAGAAGCAGATGTGCGACTTGATTGTGCTTTTGCGCAACGACTTGACACCCCGCAGCAGCTGGATCGATATGGCAATCAAGGTCGGCTTGGATCCGGGTGCTCTGGCTGTCAAGTACGAGAACGAGCTTATTGACAACATTCTGGCCAAGACCAATGTTAAGGAGAGCGACAAGGTCAAGATTTCTGCCTACAAGGCTACCTCAGAACTTGCGTTTGTTGCTCCCCAGACCATGACTCCCCGTGTGGTGCAGCTGATTAAGCAGGATCTTGATGCTTCGCAGCTGGAAGGGATCGGGCCTATGGAGGCTGCCATTGCCAAAACTCCTGCCGGAACAGCCTTTGTTGATGTTCTCTCCAAAAAGGCGCATGCCGTTCCCAACAAGAACTCCAAAGACTACGAGGTGCTTAAATGGGAGGAGGAGCTGCGCAGCTCTCTGGCTAAGAAGAAGGGCACAGAGAAGAAGCTTTCGGCTGAGGACCAAGCTAAGGTTAATGCACAGCTGAAGAAGGAGGCTGGCATTCGTGAGAACGTGCAAAAGGTGGTTGTTAAGATCCAGCGAGGAGTGGGCATTGTCAAGGCTCTGGCCACTGGCCCGCCCACTGAAGCTACTTTGTGGATGACTACAGCCATTGACTGCCTGCTCAAGTGCATCGACTCTGGCGCGTGTCTTATTTCGGGCGATGTGGCTCCTCAAGCCTTTATTGCTTGCTCTGAGAGATGTACTGCGCGTCTTGGTACATACCGTCAGTTTGTCGGTATTGCGGCACTGCGGGCCAAGGGCGTCACGGCTCTTTCCGAAGATCTGCAGGAGGAGCCGGTGGGAGAAATGGTGACGCGCATCTTGTACAAGCTGCGGTTTGCCGCTGAGCAGCGGCCTTTTGACACGGTGTCGCTGATTTACTTGCTACCGCTGGTGTTTCACATTCTGCAGAGCGGTGGTGTTGGTGCCTCTGATGAGGATCGTGATGTCCAGGTTGTTCTGGCTATTGAGATTCTGTCGTTCCACGCGGAAATTTGCTCTGATGAGGCTGTTGCTCGCAAGGACATTCTCGAGTCGCTGATTGTGGCTATGCAGCGTTACAATGCTCACTACAAGATTATCAAGGAGTGTCTGTCACATGTTTGCCGGTCTGTAGCCCCCAACATCTCTGTGCTTGAAATGCAGG
This sequence comes from Thielaviopsis punctulata, assembly GCA_036034705.1. NCBI lineage: Eukaryota > Fungi > Ascomycota > Sordariomycetes > Microascales > Ceratocystidaceae > Thielaviopsis > Thielaviopsis punctulata. Next base: position 691,120 of record CM069901.1, on the reverse strand, counting down.
CGCTGGCTAAGGGCGCCATTGTAGCTGAGGACAATGTGCGGTCGGCTGTGCTGCACTCCATCAGCGACGAGGTGGACATGAGCGAGCTGGAGTTTTCTAGCGAGATCTGGATTGCTGCTCACGATGATGACATGGAGAACCGCGAGCTGGGCAAGGAGATTTGGGAGGAGAGCGACTTTAAGCTGTCGGACGAGGTGCCGCAAAAGATGCTGCCGTTCCTGGAGAGCAAAGACAATCACCTGCGCAATGCAAGTGCCCGTGCTTTGGGCGATGCTATCAAGGATCATGGCTCTGTTCTGGACGCTGTGATTCTCAATCTGGAATCGTCGTACATTGAGCTGGCCAAGCCTCGCGTGCAGCTGCTGGACGAGTACGGTATGCCCAAGAAGATGGACCTCTCTGATCCGTGGGAGGCTCGTCAGGGCCTGGCAATGGCTTTCAAGGAATTGGCGCCCTACTACACGACAACCCAACTGGATGCTCTGTTTGATTTCCTGATTGAAAAGGGTCCTCTGGGTGACAAGCATGCCAATGTGCGCAGCAAGATGCTGGAGGCTGCGGTGCAAGTAATTGACCTCCGTGGGAAGCTGTTGGTGGAGAAGTTGATGAAATCGTTTGAAAAGACGCTGCAGGGCCCCGACAAGGCCACCGAGTTCTCGGATCGTGTCAATGAGGCCGTCATCATCATGTACGGAGCTCTGGCCCGCCACCTGGCGTCCAACGATGCCCGACTGCCTGTGGTCATTGAGCGGCTGATTGCTACGCTGAGCACGCCGTCCGAGACGGTGCAATACGCCATTGCCGAGTGTCTGCCGCCGCTGGTGCGGTCGTACGGGCCCAAGTCGACCAAGTATATTGAGCAAGTCATAGAGACTCTGCTGACGTCCAAGAGCTACGCCGTTCAGCGTGGCTCAGCCTACGGTCTGGCTGGTCTCGTGATGGGCCGTGGTCTGTCCACTCTGCATGACCAGCGCATCATGTCATCTTTGCGGTCTGCTGCCGAGAACAAGAAGGAGATAAACCAGCGTGAGTCGGCCTTCCTGGCCTACGAGCTGCTGTCGGTGATTCTGGGTCGGCTGTTTGAGCCGTACGTCATCCAGACGGTGCACCAGCTGCTGGCTGGTTTCGGTGACGGCAACACCAATGTCCGTGATGCATGTTTGGAGGCCTCTAAGGCCTGCTTCCGCCAGCTCAGTTCGTACGGAGTCAAAAAGATTTTGCCTACTCTGCTCAATGGCCTTGACGAAGATCAGTGGCGTAGCAAAAAGGGAGCCTGTGAGCTGCTCGGTGCCATGGCTTATCTTGACCCGCAGCAGCTGGCACTCAGCTTGCCCGAGATTATCCCGCCGCTGACGGCCGTACTCAACGACAGTCACAAGGAAGTTCGTGCGGCTGCCAACAAGAGTCTGAAGCGCTTCGGTGATGTCATTAGCAACCCCGAAGTTAAGTCGCTGGTCGATGTGCTGCTCAAGGCGCTCAGCGATCCCACCAAATACACCGACGATGCTCTGGATGCGCTTATCAAGGTGCAGTTTGTGCACTATCTCGACCCGCCGTCGCTGGCTCTCGTCACGCGTATTCTGCAGCGTGGTTTGGGCGACCGGTCCAACACCAAGCGCAAGGCATCGCAAGTCATTGGATCGCTGGCTCACCTTACAGAGAAGAAGGACCTCATCAGCCATCTGCCCATTCTGGTGGCTGGTCTCAAGGTGGCCGTGGTCGATCCCGTGCCGACGACTCGTGCTACGGCTTCGCGTGCTCTGGGTTCGCTGATGGAGAAGCTGGGCGAGGATGCCCTGCCCGACCTGATTCCAGGCCTCATGCAGACGCTCAAGGCCGACACTGGCGCCGGCGACCGTCTGGGTTCGGCGCAGGCTCTGTCCGAGGTTCTGGCCGGTCTTGGTACCACGCGCCTGGAGGAGACCCTGCCGACGATCCTGCAAAATGTCGAGTCATCCAAGGCTTCGGTCAGAGAGGGCTTCATGTCGCTCTTCATCTTCTTGCCTGTGTGCTTTGGAAACAGCTTCTCATCGTACCTGGGCCGCATTATCCCGCCTATTCTGGCTGGTCTGGCTGACGATGTCGAGTCGATCCGCGAGACTGCCCTGCGTGCTGGTCGTCTTCTGGTCAAGAACTTTGCCATGAAGGCTGTTGACCTGATGCTTCCCGAGCTGGAGCGCGGTCTGGAGGATGACAGCTACCGGATCCGTCTCAGTTCGGTGGAGCTGGTGGGCGACCTGCTGTTCAACCTTACGGGTATCAGTGCCGATGAGGACCACGAGGACGATGAGGATGCTTCTCGTGAGGCTGGCACGTCGCTCAAGGAGGTTCTGGGTGTGGAGAAACGTGACAAGATTCTGTCAGCTCTGTACATTTGCCGTTGCGACACTTCAGGCGCTGTGCGTGCCGAGGCTATCAGCGTGTGGAAGGCCCTTGTGCCCAGCCCGCGCATCCTCAAGGAACTGGTTCCTACGCTTACGCAACTCATCATCCGCCGTCTGGGCAGTTCCAACATGGAGCACAAGGTCATTGCTTCCAACTCTCTGGGCGAGCTGATTCGCAAGGCTGGAGACAATGTCCTGTCTACTCTGCTGCCGACGCTGGAACAGGGCCTGCAGACGTCCAACGACACGGATGCCCGGCAGGGTATCTGCCTGGCTCTCAAGGAGCTCATTGCGTCGGCTACGCCCGAAGCACTAGAGGACCACGAAAAGACTCTCATCTCGGTTGTGCGCACCGCCATTACCGACTCCAACGATGAGGTGCGCGAGACAGCCGCCGAGGCCTTCGACGAACTGCAGCAGCTCTTTGGCAAGCGTGCCATTGACCAGGTTCTGCCGTATCTGCTCAACCTGCTGCGCAGCAAGGACGAGGCCGACAATGCTCTGCAGGCGCTGCTCACTCTGCTTACCGAGAGCACGCGGTCCAATGCTATCCTGCCCAACCTTATTCCTACGCTTACTACACCGCCTATCTCGGCTTTCAATGCCCGTGCTTTGGCTTCTCTGACTAAGGTGGCCGGTGCTGCCATGAGCCGCCGTCTGCCCAACATTATCAACTCGCTCATGGACAACATCATCAATTGCAACAATGAAAGTCTCAAGGATGATCTGGACAACTCGTTTAACATTGTGATTCTGTCCATTGATGATGACGACGGCCTCAACACGCTGATGAACACGCTGCTGCAGCTGCTCAAGCACGAGGACTACCGTCGCCGGGCTGCCATGGGTTTCCATATGGCCAAGTTCTTTGCTAGTGCTTCGGTCGACTACTCGCGTTACAACCAGGACATTGTGCGTACCCTGCTCAACTCGTTTGACGACCGTGATATGAGCGTGGTCAAGGGCGCCTGGGCTGCTCTCAGCGAGTTCACCAAGAAGCTCAAGAAAGACCAGATGGAGGACCTGGTGGCCTCGACCCGCCAGACTCTGCAGCGCGTCGGCATTGCCGGGGCGCCGCTGCCAGGCTTCGAGCTGCCCAAGGGCATCAGCGCCATTCTGCCCATCTTCCTGCACGGCCTGATGTACGGTGGCACTGACCAGCGCACGCAGTCGGCCCTGGCTATTTCCGACATTGTCGACCGCACAAGCGAGGCCTCGCTCAAGCCGTTTGTCACACAGCTGACGGGTCCGCTGATCCGTGTGGTTTCGGAGAAGTCGACCGAGGTCAAATCGGCCACGCTGCTGACGCTCAACACGCTGCTGGAGAAGATGCCGGCAGCCCTGAAGCCCTTTATGCCACAGCTGCAGCGCACTTTTGCCAAGGCTCTGGCCGATACCACCAGCGACTCGCTGCGCAACCGCGCGGCCAAGGCTCTCGGCACGCTCATCAAGTACACGCCGCGTATCGACCCGCTGATTGCCGAGCTTGTCACTGGCAGCAAGACCACCGACTCAGGCGTGCGCACCGCCATGCTCAAGGCCTTGTATGAGGTCATTAGCAAGGCCGGCAACAACATGGGCGAGGCTGGCCGGGCGGCTGTCCTCGGCATGATTGACAGCACAGAGACGGATGAGACCGACCTGGAGATGACCATTACTAACGCAAAGCTCCTGGGCGCTCTCATCAAGAATGTGCCTGAGGAAGCGGCCACGGCCCTAATCAAGAACCGCGCTATGCCATCAGCTTTTACGACTGCATCGGTCTTGACGCTGAATGCGGTTTTGGTGGAGGCGCCGAATGCCTTGCTGGAGTCGTCGTTGGCGGAGGCGCTGCCGGAGTTGTTGATTCGGGGCATGAAGCACAAGACTGTAAGTTTTTTTTTCTTTGCTCCGCTTGTTTCTTTGTTTGATATGATCCCAGAAAAGTTTTGTGATACTAACTTTTACAGCCCTTCATTGCTGAAAACTCCATTCTTGCTACCGGAAAGTTCTTGCTGAACGACTCGCCCAAGGCTTTCGAGACTACCAAGGCCATCTTCGAAACCATCACGGAAGCTATCCAGCCCGGCCAGCCCGTCGACAGTCGCCGTCTTGGTCTTGTTCTTGTGCGCACTATGGCCCGCGTCAACATGGAAATGGTCCGGCCTCATCTTGCGCTGCTGGCCCAGCCCATCTTTAGCAGCGTACGCGACCTGGTTATCCCCGTCAAGCTGGCAGCTGAGCAGGCCTTTGTCGGCATCTTTAGCGTGCCTGAAGAGGAGAGCCGTGTTTTTGAAAAGTATCTAGCCGGCCCTGGCGCTGAGCTGCCGCCAAATGTCAAGCGCAGCATGCAAGATTACTTCAAGCGTGTGGCGCTGAGACTCGGTGCGCAGGTCAACGAGCGCAGAGAGGCGGAAGGCGGTGCGGGTGGGTTGGGTCTTTCCAATGATGAGGTGGAGGATGAGAAGGAGCTGATGAGCGTGGGCAAGGTTGATGTCGGTGATGTGTTTGACTAGATGCTGTGAGTTTGGTTGGCGCTGTTTTCTTTTCCTGTACTTTATCTTTCTTTCTTTTCTCTTGTACTTATCCTGTATTTACGTTTCATTGGCATTGCAATCAAAAGTGGTTTTCCTTCCTTAACCTCAAAAGTCATCATGTAAATATCACGATTCTTTGATTTAGATAATTACCGTCTTGGGCGTCTTACAGAACTGTCTAAAAGACAACTGTTTGATACTAAAAGTTATACTACTGAAACTAAAATCCGCGCCTTGCCTGGGCCTTATCGTTAGGGCGTGCTCCACTTTATATCACGTGGTCACTCACGTTTACGCACACAAGCCGCTTATCTTGAAAAAATTGCCCTGGTTAGGCGGCCAAATCGGCAAGCTCCACTTATTCGCACAAGTTTCCCACACACCCCCCTCAGAACCTATTGGACCTTGAGAAATTCTTTGGTCTGTTTTTGTTCCATTTTTCACGATTTCTCTTCCCCCCCCTTGATCCAGCATCCCAACAACGACCACCGGACTCAAGATGTGAGTAGGCTCTGATGATTTCCGAAATGCCCAGATGGACGCCGTCTGCCCGTGTCTTGCCCTCGATGAAAAGCCTGCCTTGTTTTATCTTTTTGTTCTTTTCTTGCTCTCTTACATGCGGATGAGTGCAAATCATCGATTCTATTTCCCATGAATTTCGGCACTTTTATTCAACAACATGCGCTCTTTTTTTCGCCAATTCGCAAATATTGTTGTTGTGGCAAAATTTTCGCAAAACCCCGAAAATCGACGTACGACTCCCGACGGAAACTGTTGATCGGATAAGATAACGAAAATACTTGTTGAAGGCGGATACTCGACGACATCTTCGTTTGGATGCCGAACCGCTGGCTACATTTTGCCCGAGGCTACGACAAATCGCTACGTCGGTTGAAATCAATCTCGAGACACAAATACACATTAAACATATTTGCGAATTGGCGGTAGAGGCAGAGGCAAAGACAGACGACGTCACGTCATCGAAAGATACCTATAGTTTTTGAAACAGAAGGACTGACTAAAACCTTCCATGCAGGGTTAACCTGACGACCCAGAAGCGCCTTGCTGCGTCTGTCCTCGGCTGCGGCCAGGGCAAGATCTGGCTGGACCCCAACGAGGCCACCGAGATCGCCACCGCCAACTCCCGCCAGTCTATCCGTAAGCTGGTTTCCGACGGTCTGATTATCCGCAAGCCCGTCACTATGCACTCGAGATCGCGCGCCCGTGCCCTGAACCTGTCCCGGAGAGACGGTCGCCACCGTGGCTTCGGTAAGCGCAAGGGTACTGCCGATGCCCGTCTGCCCAGGTACGTTCAATGCTCTAGATTTTATGTACAAAACGTATAGGTGTCTAACAAAGTCTACAGCCAGGTTCAGTGGATGCGCCGCCTGCGTGTCCTGCGTCGCCTTCTGGTCAAGTACCGTGCCTCGGGCAAGATCGACAAGCACCTTTACCACGAGCTGTACCACCTGAGCAAGGGTAACACCTTCAAGCACAAGCGCGCCCTGGTCGAGCACGTACGTATACCCATTGTTTACATTTGCACTGGCAGTCTGCCGATTACGCGTTCCACATACCATTACAACTGGCTTTGCCAGCTCATACGCAATTTTGTGATATCATGTCCCTAACACTCTTACCTCTGTACAGATTCACCGTGCCAAGGCCGAGAAGCTCCGCGAGAAGACCCTCAAGGAGGAGATGGATGCCAAGCGTGCGAAGACCAAGGCTGCCCGCGAGCGCAAGCTGGAGAGACAGAGTGCCAAGCGTGCCGCTCTGCTGGCCGACGAGTAAACAGGGCCAAACAGACAGCAGAACAAACAACACTCAAAAAAAAGGGAATTCATCAATCAGCGCATATAGAAGCCGAAAACGAATACTACAAGAAGCAAAGTGTGACGAAATCTTATGATGGAGCGCAAAAAGGGTTCTCAGTGAACCTAGGCGGGCGAAGGAAATGGGATATCAGGAAACAAGAAGAGAGGATATTTCGAGAAACGTTTGGGCTTTTTTTTTCTTTTTTTAATACGCCGGGTGTTCTTTTTAGGGGGGTTTTTTTTTTATTGACAATATCGAGGAACTGGGGCCTTGGGGCTCTACTGTTCCATCGGGTGATGACAATGCTCTTATTATTATATTTTTTTTTTTT
>CM069901.1:635495-667465 GCA_036034705.1 Thielaviopsis punctulata | reverse complement strand
AAAAAAAAAAAAAAAAATCGCCACCCATTAATTGATTATCTTGCTCCGCCTGTCTTCTCATGTACACAGTAGATATTACTACCTTGTTACAAGTAGAAATTATCATTAGCTCTAATCCTAATCGATAAGGTAACCTGCTACAATTCCTGGTAGCTGCTAATCCGTCCATCAGTCCGTGGAAACCGCAACTTCCCTTATTATAGCCAGAGCCCGTCGGTATTGCCTAATATATGTACACACACAACCGCAACATTCTTGCTCCGTATCCTTCTCTCCAAAACTCTTCTTCTTTTGCTTTTGCTCAATCCATCTCATCATCACAAAAAACAAAGGCATCACCCAACTAATTCTTCACAATGGCTATGCGCGCTTCCCGGAGCGCCTTCCGCCTGGTGTCCAGGCCCAGACCCATCTCTGCCATTTCCGCCACAGCCCGTCTAACTGTCGGAACCTCGGCTTCTGTGCCGGCCCGGGCCAGAGAGTACTCATCGGCTATGCTCGAGGGCCAGCAGCACGTACGCGCAATGATTGGCATTCATGGCATTGTTAACTGGCGCTAACTGGAACTTGTAGCTTTTGTCCGAGACGCTTGCTGAGGCTGATCCCGTCGTGGCTGATATCATTGAAAAGGTGTTTCTTTACATGTATTTGTAGTACGACTGGATGCAGCTGCTAACTGTGCTCAGGAAAAAACCCGCCAGAAAAATTTTGTCAATTTGATTCCCTCTGAAAACTTTACGTCGCAGGCTGTCCTGGAAGCTCTGGGCAGCCCCATGCAAAGTCCGTCTCCATACTATTGTACATGCCTCAAAATCTGGTCGACAAACTAACAGTTAATCCCCAGACAAGTACTCCGAAGGATACCCTGGCGCGCGCTACTACGGCGGTAATGAGTTCATCGACATGTCGGAACGCCTCTGCCAGGAGCGTGCTCTGGCTACCTTTAAGCTGAACCCTCAGGAATGGGGCGTCAACGTGCAGCGTAAGCCCTTCGCCCCAGTCCAAAACAAGTCATTGCCTAACCCCCGATAGCCCTCTCTGGCGCTCCCGCCAACCTCTACGTTTACGGTGCTCTGCTCGACACCCACGACCGTCTGATGGGCCTGGATCTGCCGCATGGCGGTCATTTGTCGCACGGCTACCAAACCCCGACCAAGAAGATCTCTGCCGTGTCCAAGTACTTTGAAACCTTTCCGTATCGCCTGGACGAAAAGACAGGATACATTGACTACGATAAGCTAGAGGAGAATGCTCTGCTGTATCGCCCCAAGATTATTGTCGCCGGGGCCAGCGCATACAGCCGCCTGATTGACTACGCTCGCATGAAGGAGATTGCCGACAAGGCCGGCGCATACTTGATGGCCGACATTGCCCATATCTCTGGCATGCTGGCTGCTGATGTGCTACCCGGCCCGTGGCAGTACGCTGACATTGTCACTACGACTACGCACAAGTCCCTGCGCGGTCCCCGTGGCGCCATGATTTTCTTCCGCAAGGGCGTCCGCCGCGAGAACCCCAAGACCAAGCAGCCCGAAATGTACAACCTCGAAGGCCCCATCAATGCCTCCGTATTCCCCGGTCACCAGGGCGGTCCACACAATCACACCATCACCGCGCTCTCTGTCGCTTTGAAACAAGCCCAGACGCCCGAATTCCGTGCCTACCAGACCCAAGTCCTCGCCAATTCCAAAGCCTTTGCTTCACGCCTCAGCGAACCCAGGGAGAAGGGCGGTCTTGGATACAAACTTGTCAGCGACGGCACCGACAACCACCTCGTGCTGGTCGACCTGAAGCCGCATGGCATTGACGGCAGCCGCGTCGAGCGCGTGCTGGAACTCGTCGGTGTGGCGGCCAACAAGAACACGGTGCCCGGCGACAAGTCGGCCATGGTCCCCGGCGGTCTTCGCATGGGCACGCCTGCCATGACGACGCGCGGCTTCACCGAGGCAGACTTTGCGCGTGTTGCTGACATTGTCGACCGCGCAGTCTCGATTGCTGTGCGCTTGAATAAAGAGGCGCGTGCAGCTGCAACAGCTAAGGGCGAGAAGCTGCCGGGCAAGTTGAAGGTATTTATGGAGTATGTGGGCGATGGCAGCGAGGACCCGGAGATTGCAGTGTTGCGTAGCGAGGTGGCGAGCTGGGTGGGGACATATCCTCTGCCGTGGGATGAGACCAAGTGAGTTCTTTCTTTCTTTTTATTGCTTTTATTATGTACTTGTTTTGTTACCGGGGAGTTTTGTTGGTTTCCATGTCCGAGACGTTTTCAACATGGTGCGTCTAATTTTGGGGCACCCTTTGGGTTTTGTGTTATGTTTCCTGGCTTCTTTTTTCTTCAACATATATGCGATAGGAGCGTCTTGTCTATTTCTTTATTTTAAAAAGGTTGATTTGTGTGTTATGTACATACTTGAACAATATTGAGTCATGATGTGGAAGCATGAATGCTATATATAGGAAAACATGGAAAAGAAAATCAAGTACAGTTACATATAAGAAATATAGCAAGTGGGTAGTTAGATCAAGCATTATGCACCGCCTCCTCCTCTTTCTTCTTCCCCTTCTTGTCACGTGCAGACTCCGAAGAGGGAACGTCGTCCTTTCGCGCCTTCTCAGGCTCCTGCAACTCAGCCAACTTCCTCTGCAGTGTCGTGGCCTTGCCGGTCTCTTCTTTCGCAGCACCGCCCCTCTGGCTCTTCTCTGGCATGTCTTCTGAATTCTTGGCCATGGCGATGGCCGCTAGACTTTTGGACTTCTCGATGGGGGCGCACGACTTGGACGAGGTCGTCACATCGGTTTGGTCGGGGAGTGCCTCCTCTCTAGCCTTTCCAGCATTCTCGGCCGTGTCTCCTTCCTTGTCATTCTGAGTCTTGCTTCCTTCCTTTGCCTCGGTCTTTTCTTCGTTCTTGGCCTTGTCCTCGTCAGAAATAGCCGCGTCATCTTTCCCTTCCTTGTCTTTAGAAACACTCGCGTCCTCTTTTTTTTCTCTCCCCTTGTCGCAGACAACACTGGGCTTAGAGGCTTCTTCGACCTTTGGATCAGCAGACCCCTTGGCGCTGCAGGACTCCAAAGACTTTTGACTTTCTTTGGGTGGTGTGCTAGCTGTGGGGCTGGAAGTTTGTGCCGCAGATTTGTCTGGAGATGGCTTGGTGTCTGCTGCTGGGAGCTCTTTCTTCTCTTCTTCTGCGGCTTTCTCCTTTGGGTCATCCTTCTTGTCGTCATACTCCTTCTTCTCTTGCTTCAGCTCCTCTACCTTCTCTTCTGTCCCTTCTTTCACCTTCACATCCACCTCCTCTGCATCCTTCTCTCCATCCACCGCTTGCTCCGGCTCAGGCGCCTTTTCCAGCTTCATATGCAAGACGTCGCTACCCTCGCCATATGCCTCATCCCAATCAAACAGTGGATCATGATTCTCCCTTCCAAATGCAGTAATCACTTTATCCGTCTCCTCATGGTCCCCATGCAGCACATTCCTCGCCGTCTTCTTGGTCTTGCCCACAGCTCCCTGTCCCCAAATCTTGGAGTCGTCGCTACTGATGAACGTTGATATATTTCGAAACGTCAGCGAGATACGCGCCCCGCCAAAGGCCAGAGATGGTTCTTCCTTATCCCGGTCGGCACGCCGGTCTTGTTTTATGGCATGCAGCCAGCGCTTATTAGTGTACAGGCCCATGCGTAGCAGCGAGTTATGCGGAAGCGCAACACGTTCTGTAAGCCTGGGGATTCCAGCGCCGTTATCAGGCTCGGAGCCTTTTGACATATTGACCTTGTCGGCACGCTTTGTGCGGAAGATCATGGTTCGTTGAGCACCGAGAGAAACATTGGCAATATACGACGTACGTGCAATATCGAGGGTCTTGTCGCTGTGTTCCGAGATGTAGTCGTGGCCGGTGCGGTAATGTTGGATTAGGACATGGTTCACGCGGTGTCCCAAATGCTCTTCCACTGCCTTTTTGATTTCCAAAACAGTGGGCGAAAAGGGGTTTAGTGGTGGTGACTCGTCGGCAGGATGGCGGTAAAGAGGCTTTGATCCATCTTCTTCAACAGTGCCTTGAACAGCAACACGGCGGGGAACTTCGCCGCTGCGATGGCTCATAACTTCCCATTGAACTTCATCTAGAAGCTTAGCAAAGGCATCGGTCGCAAAAGGCTCTTCGAGGACATTTTGAATAACAGTCGTGTCGCCTTCACAAAGACGCTCCAGATGTGGCGGTTTTGGATCTTGCTTGGGCGCTTTCTCTTCTTTCCTTGGCGTTTTGCTGGCGTTTTTGTTACTTGGGGTGGTGGACTCGGTTTGACGGGGCATCGTTGGCACGGGTGATTTCTCGGGAAATTCCTTCTTTGGCGTCTTTTGAACGCTATCCGACGGCGGCTTTCCCTTTTCATTGGCGCTGCAGTCATTGTCAGGCTCTATTGACGGCTGCTCAAAGGAATTGTGAGAACGACTAGCATTGAAGCGCTGGCTCTGCGAAATGGAAGACATGACACTGCTACTGTTGCGCATGGCGGCCAACCCTATTTTCCTATTATAGGGGGCGTTGTACCAGCCAGCAGTGAGCGTCTGGTCATCGGAGCCGTCATCGTCTGCTTCGATGGTAATCCCATCAGTAATTTCGGAACAGAGAAGAGGAAGGGCCTGTTTCTTGATGGGCAATTCCTCTGAAATCGACGATCCTTTTTTCAGAGGAGGAGGAGGAAGAGGAGGAGAAGAAGAAGAAGAAGGAGGCGGCGGCTTAGCATTAGCGACTTTTGGCTTAGCCGCATATGATGAGTCGAGCTCGATGATGTCAATCTTCTTGGTCTCAGGGTCGAGTTTTAAAGGTGGTGGTGGCGACTTGATGGAAAGTTCGTTCAAGCGATTACTCAAATCGGGTGTTTTTGGTCTGGTCTTTTCAGGATTTGAATCACTCTTGGGCTTATCGTCAGGCTTCGGCGTTCCATCTTCTGAATTGGACGGAGAGTGCTTCTTTGGCTTGTGGATGCGCTGTCTGGTGGGCATAGAAATCATTACTCTCGGCGCACACCGTGACATTCCACGAGTATTCCTGAGAAACTCTCGAGACTCCATCAAACGGCACGCGTATACATCTTCCATCTTGGCAAAAGCACGATCACGACGCTCTTCCTTTCTCCAGCCGCAGCAGTCACGAAGAACGGTGACTTGGTGGCCATGAGGGGTGGCATCGATTGCTGTTGCTAATACACCAATGTTTGCTAGAGATCCGCAGATGTACAACTCTGTAGCAATGTTTTGGCGTAGACGGCGCACTAAGTTTGTATCTTTGAAGCTGGAGTAGTGGTTCTTGACAATAATTGTATCAACCTTGTCGTCATAGATGCTCTGTAACGACAAGGGAATTTGCGCGCCTTCAGACCCTGGAGCAGAAAATGGCTGGTCGAAGTTGTAAGTGAGAAAAGCCTCGGAATCTGGAACGGCGGTTCGAGAATCAGAGCTCTCACTAGCAAGAGTGTGATTGTGGTTGTAGTTGCGAGTGGCTTTGAACTCGGAGCGCACCCAGATGATATCGCCAATCATGCGAAAGCGCGAAACCAACATGGAAATCTTGAGAGTGAGATGGTCACAGTCAACGACGGGTAGACGACCTTCTGAACTGAGAAAGTCATTCTGGGCGTCGACGATCAAAAGCGTTTTGCGCACTTGAAGCCGTGGAAATTTAGCAGGATCAAAAGACATGGTGGTACGATGTGAGGTAGACCAAGAAAAAACAAACAACCCCCCCAAAAAAGGAAACGAATAAGAAAAGAAAAGAGTCAAGACGAGTATGTAAAATGGCGGACCAGAGCCGAAGCCAAGCTGGGGGCCGCAGCCAAACCCGAAACCTTGTTATCAGACAGAGAGCACTATGGTATGTACTGGTATATGCATCAAAAAATAGCAGGGAAGGCCGGTCGAGCGGCGCGATCCAGCAGGAGCTCTTTGCTATGTTTGGTGCGTCACACAAAGCTTGCTCGGGCTTGTCGATAAGCCGATAAGCCGGGTGGGTTTTATAAATAAGGAAGAGCACAAGAACAAAGTAAAGAGTGGCCAATCTGATGGAAAATCTTTGTTGTTGAGGGGAAAGAGCAAAAGCGGAAATTGAGGTCTTGATAGGGAAAGCGGAACGAGAACAAAAGATTGAAAGAGAAAGAAAGAGAGAGGGGAAAATTTGAATGTTCTAGAAAGGGAAAAAGAAAAAAGAAAATATCGACGGGGGAAGGAGGCCAAACAAACAATGGGACGACGAAGAATAATTCAAAAAAAAAATAATTCAAAAAAAAAAATAAAAAATAAAAATAAACTGCCACGGGATAAATAAGAGAACAGAAGTTGAGCAACACCATAATGATTATGATAGATAGTACATATGTTATGTTTAACTTGGCTAAGAGCAAGATACCACCAGAAAATCAGGATTCAGCGTCACATCACAAATCACAAAAGAACCCGTCATATAAACAGGTACAATAGGATATAAGAGAAAGAAACTCATGGCCAAGCGTGGAAGGGCCTTTTTTCACTGGGGCTCACGTGCGGGTAGTATTAGAATTACCAGCCTTGTTATCATGTTCTCTGGCTGGTTCATGAGATAGAAGCAGCTTTGCTTGTCGTATCTTGAACTTTCTTGCCTACACTTGCACTTTACGTGGCGGAGTAAAAGGGGATACATCCGCCACTTTCCTTTCCTTTTTGCCTCTGGTGATTTCTTATGTACGTGGTACGTCCTCACGCATGAAAAGATACATCGTGTTCCTTCAAAAGTATCCCCAGGCCACTTGATATTATTTCCTGTTCTTTGTTTCTGTCGGGCAGCGTATTTTATATTGTCTGTACTTGTACACGTATATCTATCTCCTGGTCAATGTGCCTTTTCACAAGCCCGAACAAAGTACACATGTACATATACTACGTATGTTACAATACCAAAACAATAGCTGGTGGTGGGCTATCGTGTAAATTCAGGACCAGAAAGAGAAAGGAGAAACAAAGAAAAGTAAGCCTCCGATTGGCCATTCTGATAGACAAAAGCCGCATAGCAAGCCATGGCGATGTCCCAAATCCACCAGAAGAACATACTTGTACATACTATGTACATATGTACTACGGAGTACGTACTTCTATGGCTTGTATATGTATGTATGTATGTATGTATGTATGTATATACTACGTACATACCAGTACATAGCGGTATTCTTGCATGGATTCATCGAGGCCTCGTTCCCGTTGTCGTTGATCCGAAACCCCACGCCACTAGTGTCTGTGGCCAATGCCCCGTTTTGTTATCTTCTTAATATTTGGTTAACCCCCCGTGATTCCAACTACATACTGCGTATGTACATACGTATAGTACACTGTCTTCTCTACATATACTCTCCTATCCCCTAGCCCTACCACCTCCCATGCCGGACGCTAGACAAATACTCTATGAGAGCATGGCTCTGTGCAAAACTAGTAACTAGTATGCACATATGTACATATTCGCCTCTGGTAAGTAATACATACTACAAGCACTCCAACATACCTTTACTTCACCCTAGAGATACCCAGCATTTCTATACTGTATGTATGTACATACTTGTCTGTATGTAATGCAATGCTCAACTAGCAGTCTCCTGTATCGAGTATATACTGCGTATGTATCACTAGCGCATCGCCCCCCATGCCTACATAGCATGCACCATATATGGAATCACAGACTTCAACCTACATACTGGTATGTACATACCAACATACTTGTAGTTATAGGCGCCTCTGGAGCTTTGAATTGTAACGCTTTCTACTTTTGCTTTTCATGATTCCTATTACTTTTCAGCCACCTGCATACACCGTATATGAATTTCACTGCAAGTAAGTCCATGTTTACGTACTTACATACATACAACGAATGCATGTTATGTGAATACGTACATGTACGTTTCTAGACGCATATGTTGTCACCCCACTTCCTATGTATATTGCATCAAAACATTGTGCAATTTAAGTATTGCCCATGCAATTCTAGCAAGCGACACATCTGCTAGGTCGCAGACTGAAAAAACTAAGCACCAACATTCTGGTGGGCAAAAATGCCACTGTTTCCGCCTGCTTCGGTATGCCGACTTCGGATTAAAAATGCGAAGCTGACCACATGTTCATGTTCAAACAATGGCATTCACCTGCGAAGAAAGATAGCCAAACTGCGTCCATAAATTTGATTTTTGTAATCTGATTCTGAAGAATTTCACCCACGTCTCAACCGATATATTGCAAACGTTGCACTAAAGTCGCAGGAAATTTGTAAAAAAAAAAATAAAAATAAAAATAAGGAACGTCCGCGCTTCAACGAGAAAAGAAATGTATTAATCACCGCGCTTTAAAGTTACACACAAATTTTAAGACTCGGTCAGCTACTGGACCCTAAGGAACCCTTATATCGTCGTGCCTCCACTTTTTTTCATGGCGTTAGTAATCCCGTCGCGCTTCAAGTAAGGCTGTGGCGGTTGGCAAATATCGCGAACGGATTTCTAACGATTGGAAGAGTGTCGCAAGTTACATTCCTTTTTTGTATCTAAGCGCCAACTCCCATCCCAGCAATCAGAATGAGTTTAGTCGATGAGAATGATGTCAGTTCTCAGCAGACTGTTTTTTCTGATGCCATCCTCGACAAGAAAATTGCTTCGCTGCCGCCACTTGAACAACCGCCTATTGCCTCAAAGGTCTACTCCTATCCTACGGCTGGCGCATATGCGAATGGCGCTCTCAAAAGATCAATTGCGTTGGTACTGAAACAAATCGGGTTCGATAGCGCAACTCCACAAGCTCTTGACAGCTTTACGCAACATGCCGAAAGCTGTATGTACCTTTGCGCAATTGTCGTCGCTTTGGTCTGAACAAAACAATTAACCTTAGTTTGCAAATAATAGACCTCCACAATCTTATCAACGATGTCCATACTCTTGCCGTAAGCGCACGGCGCGAAATCCCTACGCCAAATGACTTTCAACTTATTCTCCAGCGGCGCAAGATCTACATCAACGATCTGAAGCCGCACCGCAAGCACCCTATTCCGCGTAATCTATTGCAACCCCGGACTGAGGTCGTCGAGGTTTTCCCTGCGCCTAATACCGTGCTCAAATCTTTGCCTATCCTGCATCCGGAGCTGAGTGGCGCTGCGGAACGCGCTGCTATGGAATATATCCCCGCCAAATTTCCCGGCTTCCCCAGCATACACACCTTCCGTTACACACCGCGCTTGGAAAAGTCTGAACGCGATCCACAAAGAATCCGCGCAGCAGCTGCATTGGCTGCGAAACAAGGTGAAGATGCTCTGCGTGGACTTGTGCGCGCGGCAAAAGTGCGCAAGCAAAAGGAAGTGCGCTCTATTGTGCAGCGCGATCCTCATGGCAAAGAACGGTATAGGTTGTGGGAAGCGGCGATGCAAAAGTTACTCTCAGATAAGGCCAACGGGTCAACAGGTGGTGCACGCACGCGTTTGTCGGACCAGGAGATTGCGGACTCCAGTATGATAGTGAATTCTAGCGGGCCGTACCTCCGTCAGGAACGTCCGCGCACAGGCGCTGGCAAGAGGGCTTTGCCGCGGACGGTCTTGGAAATCCAAGGTTCGTGAAGTTGTAGCATGTCTGGGTATTGACCTGACCAGGGACAATTTAGGTATAGCATGGCGTTGGTCTTGGATGTTGTGTTTTTGTGTTTGTTTAATGTTGCCTGATTACACGTAGTATGTATAGCGTTGCTCTTTGTCCATTTGCAGCAAATCTTGGATCATATCACATGTCAAATCTATACTATGGCAAGACGTTCGTTCCGTATTATGAGTCGGTGTAGGGGGTTGTATTTTATGTTCATGTGGTTGTAATTCAAAAGCCCTCGGTCAACATTGACCGAGCAACAGGGATTGACCAGAGCACTCTGCCCTAATGCCCACAAATTAGCCTCACACTGATGCGCCCCACATGGTGCGAGCTGTTTTGCAGCGAAAAAATTTTGACTGTAGGATTTTGGTGGGGACTGCATTCAGTTCTTGAAATACTCAGCCTGCCCCAGCAAAATTCTTTGATTTTGTTTTGTCAAACAACCGCAAATTCTCGCGAAACCGTCGGCAAAATGGGTACGTTTGGTTTGAATACCTCAAGATGAAGAAAGAGTTTTCTCAGCCTCTGTGTGCGAGTGGACCAGCTCCGATGAGTGATATTTCTACAATTGTCTGAAGCTGCTACTTCAACAGTTGCTTGTCTCGTGCTCAATTGCCCGCCCTGTCTGAAAATGACAATAGCGATGGGCTTTGCTCAGCAATCAGGCCTGAGATAATTGATGAATATCCTCAGACGACTGGCCTGCGAACATGGTTTCACCTGCTTTGTTGGTCGAACGCTTGATCTCGATACAAATCTCCTCGGCTTCGTCCTAGTTATCCATGAGACCTGAAATACGGCGTGGCAACCAGGCTCGAGTCAACGGAATTCTATGTCAAGAATCTTGCTAGTAGCCTTCTCTGCTTTGGCCATATCTTTGAGCATACCCTGAACACTCTTTGGCTGACGATAATCTCCTTTCTAGCTATTGATCTGGACCGCCACCACGTTAAGGGCACTCACCGCACTGCCCCCAAGAGCGACAATGTCTACCTGAAGCTGCTCGTCAAGCTTTACCGCTTCCTGGCTCGTAAGTCATGCTGAATTAAATCAACTCTTGTCGAAAAGTCAGAGACTAACAGTTTCCCAGGCCGCACTGATGCCTCGTTCAACAAGGTCATCCTGCGCCGCCTCTTTATGTCGCGCACCAACCGCCCTCCCGTCTCGCTGTCGCGCGTCGCTGCCAACATTAAGGAGGATGAGAAGCGCACCGTTGTCGTTGTCGGTACCATCACTGACGACAACCGTCTGCTGACCGTCCCCAAGGTCACCATTGCTGCCCTGCGCTTCACCTCGACTGCCCGTGCTCGCATCATTGCTGCCGGTGGTCAGGCCATTACCCTGGACCAGCTCGCTCTGAAGACCCCTACCGGTAGCAACACCCTGCTGCTGCGCGGTCCCAAGAACGCCCGCGAGGCCGTCAAGCACTTCGGCTTCGGTCCCCACAAGCACAAGAAGCCTTACGTCGAGTCCAAGGGCCGCAAGTTCGAGCGTGCTCGTGGTCGCAGACGGTCGCGTGGCTTCAAGGTGTAAATGCGATGTGTTTATTCATGTTGCGTTCTGGACACTACACCTTGTCATCAAAAAATCAAAAATACATTTACAAATCAAAAATGTTGTTCACGTACAAACAAGGGAACATGGGATTTCATTTTTTACTGCAGAAGCAAGCACTTGTGCTTGTATACTCTCAGTCTTTTTGGGTTGGTCTTTGGGTGTTTCTTTTCGGTCATGGTACTCGGCGTAAAATATTTGGGCTTTGCGGAAAAACAATTTACGAGAAACAAGAATTCACACAACGACCATTCCCATAGAGACTTAAGCTGCGAGTGCATGTCATGTAAACCGTGTAATTCATCATTCTTGTTTGGGCTTGACTAGTATCTTTTTCCGTCGTAGCGCAACAAAGTATGCTTCTTTTGATTCCTATTAACCCCAGTGTCAGTCTACTGTGACGAGTGCACGTCCATGAATAGCAATGTACTAATCAAAACGACGAACCTTTCTCGAGGAATCCGGCTTTTCACGAAAGACCTTGTTAAAAATGCCTTTGAGCCGGGTTTCCAGTGCCTTGTCCTCGGCTCCCTGGTAGAATTTGCAGATAAAATGGCCGCCAGGACGGAGCGTATCTTCAGCGAATGACAGAGCGGCCGAGCAGAGGTCCTGATTGGAGATTTGGGTTAGTAGACAAGCAAAGATTTCTCACAGGATTGGATGAGGGTATATCATATTATGTACCATGCTGCCGATATGATCGCGAAATGCCATGCCGCTGGTGTTCATCATCATGTCGCTTATGACAACCTGTTCACGGGACGATTCGTCAGTTATTAGGGTTATGACAAGCATAAGGGTTAAGAGAACGCACATCTACCACCGGTCGTGACAAAAGGGCCTCTTTTTGAATCCCCTCCTCCTCACGCGCAGCCTTTTGCGGACTCATGATCTGTACCTCGCCATTATTTTCGCCATCTTCCTCCTCCAGAACCTCGTGGACCTCGCCGCGGGCCGCGCTCTCGCGCCGCCTGCGCGCGCGCTCCTGCTTAGCCTGCACGACGACGTCTTTGACTCGTTGGCGCGCGGCGGGCGCAAGGAAGTCTCCCTGCAGGGCGATGACACCGGCGGGCGCGGCGGCCGGTAGCAGGTCGATGCCGATGGTGATGCCGTGCGGCGCGGTTTTCTCGGCGGCGACTTGTGACCAGCTGCCGGGGGCGAAGCCGAGATCGACAACGGTCATGCCGCGGCGGAAAAGGTGGTGGCGCTTGTCCATCTGGAGCGGTGTGGGGTGCGTTAGTGAGATGACGAATGCGGAGGAGGGGCAGGGGGAGGGGTGAAGACAGCGGGAGAGAGGAAACGAGAGAAAGAGTGTACACACTTCAATGAGTTTAAAGGCGGCGCGACTGCGTAGGCCCTGGGCTTTGGCATCCCGTGCAAACGGGTCATTTGTCTGCCGTGTCTTCCAGCGCGACGAGGCTGCTGATGATGCACATCTAGTAAGCGCTCGCAACGGCGGAGCTGATGGCCGTATGACATTCATGACGTCGTTGGCTGTTATCGAGAAAGGCAAAGGTAAAGTTATGGTTTAGATTTGGAAGTGGATGTTTGAAATTTGCAGCTACACGAGCACAGTGTTTTATATGACCAAAAACACTGTCAGGTGTCAACATACATACATAGTGGTGAAAATGACCAAAGAGACGTGGTAAACGTTTTTATTTTATTCAAATAAATATATCGCAGGATGCTGAATATGTGTGCGGTATGAGCCTCCAAACAAAAGCCATCAAGTGAAAACCAACCATGTTGCCTCAATAAACAAAACACCAAGAAAACATCCGGAAAAAAACCCCCCATTGCCCATGAAAAACGCCTGGTACAACACTTGAACGAGTGTAGCATAAAAAGAACCCCAATGAGATGCTGCTTATGAAAATAAAGGCCTGCCTGTGTATCGCGATGATAGAGGGAGAACAATAGAAAGATGTAATGCGACAGAAAAAAAAACGAAGAAGATGACAAGCAGGAATATCAAGAAAAGATGCCTGATATGATGTTTGAAACAGGTATCAGAACGAAGGCATGAAAGAAAAGATGTACAAGTATCGTTGTGTTCATACATGAAAAGGAAAGAAAACAGAGGGATATCTTTTGGAAGAGAAAAAAAAAAGTAGAGAAAAAGGCAGACATGGTAAAAGAAAGAATAAAGGAAATAGAATAGGGGCAAAGGAAGCTCAGGAAAGAAAACTTGCGCCCACACCCCGCCTGTCTTTCTTAAGCGGCGAAAACTTCTTGCCAAACGCATTCTTCTTGATTCCCCCCGCCACAGTCCTGGCAGCGCCGCCCATACGAGCAACTCTCTTTGTCCCCGGCGCAGTAGCCGCGCCATTCGAGCTAACAAACGGCATGGCGTCGTCGTCGTCTTCCTCAAAGAGTGTCTTGGGCGCCGCGCCACTGAGGACCTTGCGCTTCTTCTTAGTCTGCTGGTCGGTGGAAACGGCGGATGTGGTGTTGGTTTTGGCCTTGAGGACCTTGGTCGGCTTCGAAGTGGTCGATGTCAACGTATTGGCAGTGGCAGCGGTAGCGGCAGCAGCCGCGGCACTAAGAGCAGCTGGTGCAGCAGCGCGAGCGCCGAGAATCGAATCTTCAGGCCCGGTTTCATCGTCATCGCCGTCGTCAAGAGATGCCATTGCTGGCCTCTTTACTCCCTTGATCACTTCCACATTGGTTTTGGCAGCGGCCGCATCTGCTTTCTTCACCTGCCCACGATCTTTTGTTCGTTTGGCAGGTGCAGCATCAGCTTCAGGCTCGGGGTCAGGCAAGTCCGCGGATAATGAGACTTCGGACAATCTTGACTTGGACTTCTTCTTGGTAGCTCTGGCGGCAGGCTCCTTCGCTGTCGTAGTCTTGGAAGTCTTGGCTGCTGGTGCAGGCTTGCTGACCACTGGAACTGGTGTCTCCAGGCTAACCGCTAGATTTGTATCGTCGTCGCCCTTAGTGCGGTTGAGGAAAGGGGTAATGGAAAACTCCGACTTCTGGCCAACTTGAGTCTGCGTCGCTTTCTTGGCTTTGCCATCAGCGCCCCCGGGAGTGACAATAGCTATATCCTCCATCTCGTCGGCGCGTCGCTTTTTGGCAGTCGTTTTGCGCGCAGCAGGGCCCTTGGTAAGGACCTTTTCCGTCACATCTTTTGAGCTAGTGGAGTAGAGACCGTTGTCAATATTTTCAATTTCCGTCTTGGCGCTGCGTAACTCTTCGCGCAGGTCTCGCATTTTGGCCTTCATTCCTTCTATGCGCTCCTGGTACGATTCTACCGCCGCGTTGGCTTCGGTCAGCTCTTTTTCGCAGTCTTTACGAATGCGTTCCTTGTCTTTTGCCTCTGTAGCAAGCTTCTTTTCCAATTCTTTAACTTTGGCCTGCAGCTCGGAAGAAGCAGAGTCGTTGGCAGTCGTCTTCTTCTGTGCCGACTTCAATTTCTCCTTTTCCTTCGTTTCCGTTGCCAGCTTCTTTTCAAGCTCATCGACTTGAGCCTGCAAATCAGCGACCTCGGATTTTATGGATGAGTTGTTCAAGGCGCGTTGTTTAGAGCGCCGTTCGACTTCGAGTTCTGCCTCCAGTGCCGAAACTTGGTGTTCAAGGGCCAGCTTTTCGGCAATGACTTGCTTTTGTGTGTCGAGTTGTTTTCGTAAATGTTCAAGCTCGGGCTCTAGCGTGCTAAGTTTACGTGTCAAGGCGAGTTTCTCGGTAAGAAGTTTGGTAGAGTCTGTGGTCGAGGCACTCATGGACTTGAGTTCAGTCTATATACCAGGAATAAAAGTTAGTTAGCCGTTGGTGGAATCTCTAGATGGAGCGCAGCCTTGCATAAAACTGGGCGAGCTTACCTGTAGCATTGCAAGATCGCGGGCCTGCGCCTTTATTTGCGCTTCCTGGCGCTGACGTTGTTCCTCACTCGCTTGCAACCGACCGGCCACTTCATTGCACCTAGAAGTGGCATTATTCAGTTCAGCCACCTTTTCTTGTAGCTCTTCTGTCACAGCATCGACCGTGCTTTGTGCAAGCAAAGACTTGACGCGTAACCGGCGCTTGTCTTCGGTATGTATTGAAACGTCGGCTTCGTGACTTTGGCTCTGGGCTTTGAGCTCTAGAGCGTGAATCCGCGCTGACCGCTTCAACACAGAAAAAACATTAGTTCAAATCTTTTAAAGAGTTTGCACGATTGGCTCATTGACATAGCCTCGTGGCCAAGCTCGCGCGGAGTTCTGTGGCAAATTTACCTTGGGCGCCTGTGTGGACGCAGTCGCTGCCGCCTGCGACTTTCGGCCGCTACGCGTTGACGGCATATTTCTTTTTGTAGAACGCGTTGTTGGAATATCAAAACTAGGTCAAGCTATGGCGATGATGTAGAACAACTGGCTGTCATGTACTTCGCTTCAGCACGATGCAGGCAAATTGGAAGAATAGCGGCAAAGAAGAGAAAGAAAAATTCAATAAGGGAGATAAGGGGAACAAAGGAGGGTGGCGTAAGAACTTCAAAAGGGAAGCTAAAAGTTAAATGCGATTCAGTCAAAGGAACCCAAATTTGACAGCGGCTGAATTGAAGCTGCTTTGCTTGCTTGTTGTTGATTCAATCGATTATTGTGCAGGCAATTATGAATTATGCTTGACTCAGTTGGCGGGGAGACCAATGAATTATGAAAATCTAGTACTTGTACAAGTTGTTTAAAGGTCCCAAGCCACTAGAACAATCCGCTAAAATCGCTCAACATGCCAGTAAGTATTGTTCAACTCACTGAGAGAAACCTCCTCAAGCCCTGTTTTGCGCAACAACCCGGTTCTGCCGCCAATTACCCGTTGATCTTCTTGGTTACCAAAACAGGGAACCTTTTGTATGGCATGTAGCAGACCCGCTGACTAAGCCAATCCTTACGCTGTTCTGGGAATGGGCCACGTTTGGAGCTTGCGTACCATATCACCAAGTTACTGAGAATTGCCATAACCTGGCGAAGCAGAGGTTTTTTGTCTTGTTTTCATTTTTTCTCTAAATCACTTGTCTTCCGCACCAAAGAACCGGACTTTTCGTGGTGCCTTTCTCCTGTCTATATCTTTTTTCAATTTAACCCTTGGCTTGGCTCATCCAATTGATTCTTGAACTTAGCCTGTTTCAAGCTACATATCTCGCCTTTTTCTTTTCTGCTTCTATCCCGCCCAACATCTACCAAGCATGCGCCTGCTCAAGACGCTCGTATCGGCCCTGACGCTGGTCGCCGGCGCCGTCGCCGCCAAGGGCAAAGCTGCCAAGCCCGACGTCCGCTTCGACAACTTCCACGCCACGTCTCGGCGGTCCGCGCCGCTCAAGCTCGACACCAAGCTGTACACGGAGTTGACGGCCGTGCCGCGCGATTACAGCGTCGCCGTGTTGCTGACTGCCATGGACCCCCGCTACCAGTGCCAGCTCTGCCGCGAGTTCCAGCCCGAGTGGGATATCCTGGCGAGCTCGTGGGTCAAGGGCGATAAGGCTGGCGAGTCTAAGCTGGTTTTTGGTACTCTTGACTTCGCTGACGGCCGTGATATTTTCCAGAAGGTGTGCATTTTCTTCGTTTCTCAAGTAATATATTCCTAGGACAGCTTTCTAACGGAAGAAATCTGTTTTTAGCTCGGCATCTCCACCGCTCCCATCCTTCTGCAGTTCCCTGCTACTACCGGTCCCCACGCCAAGACTGACCCCGAACCCGCCCGCTACGAATTCAACAGCGGGTAAGTCCCAATCTTTACGCGCTGCCACACTCTCCTACTAACACAACTCCCTCTCAGTCCCCAAACTGCTGAGTCCATCCACACCTGGATTGCGCGCAACCTGCCCGGCCGTCCCCATCCGCCCGTCAAGCGCCCCATCAACTACCTTTTGTGGGCCTCTAACATCATGCTGGTTACCGGTGCCATGACGCTACTTACGGTCGCGTGGCCGTACATGGTGCCCATGCTGCAGAGCCGCAACCTGTGGGCTGCTGTCAGCCTGATTTCCATTCTGATCTTCACCAGCGGACACATGTTCAACCACATTCGCAAGGTGCCCTACGTGGCCATGGGCCGCAACGGCGAACTGACATACTTTGCTGGCGGTTTTCAGAACCAGCTGGGTCTCGAGACTCAGGTTGTCGCTGCTCTGTGTATGTCGTTTCTAATTCCCTTGCTGAGCAACATTCCCCTTCACTCCATATCGCTAACATCTTGTAGACGGTATTCTGTCCTTCTGCTCTATCTCGCTGGCCATCAAGGCTCCTCGCATTGTCAGCCCCACCACCCAGCGCATCACGGTCATCATTCTCTCCGCTGTCATTCTGGTCTTCTACAGCCTTCTGATGGCTGTCTTCCGCATCAAGAATGGTGGCTACCCTTTCCGTCTACCTCCCTTCTTCTAAGCACCCCTACTCCAAGTATTAGTTTGTGGCTCACTTTTTTTTTTCTTCGTCAATGTCTCTTTGATCTTGCTATTGGGAAACATCTACTTATGATAGAAGGGGTACTCTCTCATAAAAACGGTAAGACAATGTACGGATCCTAAATTCCGTTGTTCCCTGTAACTTCTCTCTGTATATAGAGAAGGTGTTGTTTTGTTTGTCTATAAATGTTACATAGAGGAAGCATATATACATGAAATGAAAATGTCAAGTGTTGTTGACTTACACCAACGTAATCAATAGGGTTAGTTATGCAAACCCTCGTTAAGTTTCCATTTTTGTAAACATAAACAGTATGTAATTGCTCGACTTCACTATTGTCAGCAAGACACAATTGGTGACCGGTGAAAATTATTCAAGAATCAATGTGTATTGTTTCTGTTGAACATCGACATCGAATCTAATCCCAGAATCCGCACCCCAAACGTTAAAAAAGTAAAAAAAGACAAATAAAAACTCCGTTTGGGTTATTGGCTGGTGCCTATACCAGCTCACGCGATACCATTGCGTGGTTGTTTTCCCTTCCGTAATCGTGCTTTTGTGCTTTTTTAGTTCCCATATCATCACGAATCAATAAACAATGCGAAGAAAAGACAGAGAGAGAGCAGGCGGACGTGGGTACTGTGTCCTCTAGAAGCTTTGAAAGTTTTTTTGTGTTCCCTTTTTTTTCATCAAGTACTTAAAAAACAACTTCTTTAAGCCGCCGACATGACACCCCAGACGCGGATGAGGTTGTCGGTGTAACCAGCGAACAGAGTCTGGCCATCGGCGCTCCACGCGAGCGAAATGCACTCAGGGGCACGAGCCTTGGACGAGGTCTCGAAGTCGCCCTCAGGGGCCAGGCTGACGACCTTGCTCTTCTTCTCCAGGTCGAAGATGATGATGCTGGAAGAAGTGGCAGCGCACAGCCAGTAGCGGTTGGGCGAGAAGACCAGGGCGTGGATCTCGTCACCGGCGTTCAGCGAGTACAGGTGCTTGGACTCGTTCAGGTCCCACAGCATAGTGGTACCGTCCTTGCCACCCGAAGCGCACAGGGAACCGTCGGGGGAGATGGTGACGGTGTTGATGTAGCCGTTGTGGCCAATGTGGTCAGTCTGCAGCTTGCACGACGAGAGCTCCCAGACCTTGATGTGACAGTTAGTAATGGATCAACCGACACTATTTGAGTGTGGAAAACACAACAAGATCAAGCACATTGTCGTTGTTGCATCAGAAAATGGTGTATGATGTTCTCATAGCCGTAGGGCTCTGAAGTAGCAAATACGTTAAAAAGCATCATGAACAACCGGTTGTAGTTTGTCTTGGTGCTTGTTGCGTTTTCCGAAGATAATCGTGGGTGGCTTACCTTGACGAGCTTGTCCCAACCAGCGGAGACAATGACGGGGTTCTGGGGGTTGGGGCTGAAGCGCACGCACGAGACCCACTCAGAGTGGCCCTTCTCGGTGATGGTGTACTTGCAGTCACCCAGAGTGTTCCACAGCTTGATAGTCTTGTCACGGGAACCCGAGACAATCTGGCGGTTGTCGGCAGAGAAAGAGACCGACAGGACGTCAGACTCGTGGCCGACGAATCTGCGGGTGGTGGTACCGGTGGCCAGCTCCCACAGGCGGAGGGTCTTGTCCCACGAGGCGGACAGAGCGTAGGCGCCGTCGGAGGAGATCACCTATTCATTGTCAGAATTTTCGTTCGTTCGATGATTGTCCCCGACCCCCTCATTTGCATGCTTATAGGACCGCCTTTCTCAATCCAAGCTACCTCGTCTTTATGGGCACCATATAGTCGTGAATTATTCGGGACCAGAGCCAATTGGCCCAAAGGAAGATTCGATCTGAATGGCGTTGGCTTTAGAGACGAGGCGGCATGAAATGAAAAATCGTTCGGAGAGCTCGAATTCGGGGGACGGTTTATCGGATTGGATTCTCAACATACACAGTCGGAGACGATGTGCGAGTGGCCGTGCAGCGAGCGCTTGGGATAACCGTACTGGGTCTCATCGCGGGTGAGGTTCCAGATGATCAGAGTCTTGTCACGCGAGGCGGACAGGAGCATGTTGGGGCTGAAAGGATATCATGTTAGCACTACAGATCTTCGCTCATAGCCGACGAGTCAATCAATGGGCAGCTGACTCGTAGACGGCTTTCGAAGATATAATTTAAGGGAATTATTCGTACTTCTCCAGCGAGGTAGCCAGGGAGGTGACCCAGCCGTTCTATTAACATTGTCAGTGCTTTGTCCCATGTGAAAATTCTGCTCGCTCCGCAAATCTCGATGCCAATGGTTGGCGAATGTACTGGTGTAGTTGTTTTTGGCGTTTTGTAAAGCTCATATTTGAGCGGAAAAACGTATATTCAAAGCCCAGATCCCACAAAAAACGCAATGCCACCATAAAACATTTTCCCAGCCATTGGCATCGAATGTCCGTTGCAGAAGAGAAAGGCGATCGCGAGTTTCTCATCTGTGTTGAACGGTTCTTGAAAAGCGGCGTTGGGATAGTAAACAAGACAAGGGCGTTAACGTACGTGGCCCTCGAGGGTGCCCTTCAGGATCAGCTGCTCAGTCATTGTCGGGAGTTGGTATGACGACAAAAACGAAAAAAAAAGAGGGAAAGAGACGAGTCTGGAAGCTTTCTCTTCTCGTGAACAAGAGAAGAGGGAAAATAGAGGTCAAGGGAATTTCGAAGAAAAACAGTGGATTCAACGCCCCGGCAGAATTGGCTGGCTAGGTCCAGTATGCCCTCCCAAAGGAGCCAAAATTTTCAGGATTTGATCAATTTTGTGTGGGCGAAAAATCCAAAAGCGTTAGGGCCACACACAGAAAAAAATGGTGGGGCAAGACCTTTACAGTTGCGTACTGCTGGCAGACGTGGAGCTGCCAGCTGTATGGGCGTGACCAAATACTGAATCCACTTTTTAGCTAGATACATAGTAGACTTGGCTTGAGGAGACGTCATGAGCATCTTGTGTTACCAAGAATGAGCCATAAAACCTGATTTGCTCATACATACATATATTGTACACTGACTTGACACTCATCCTGTTTTCCACCACACATAAGATGTAGTATACTTTATTTGGCTCACATCAATGCTTAGAAGTGGGTATATTCTGCCAAAATCTCTGTGTTATCCCTTCCAGCAAATCTGGAATAAATGAAGCCAATTTAGACAAAAGACAAAAAGCACCGCGTAAGCAGGCGGGTGCTAGAACACATGGTATAAATGCGAGTAACAAATGAAAGATCCAACTAATACAATGCAGACAAGCAATAATGAACAAAAACCACAAACAAAGAAGAAAAAGAATCACAGCCATAAACCATTTAACACCGCGAAACCAACAATACCAAGCAAGAACAACGATATGCGATGAAAAAAAAAAAACACTCAAATAAATCAAGCCGCTCGCTACACATTGCCCTACAACGCCTTTTCCTGCGGAGACGCCTTGAGACCCAGAAGCAAGTCACGAGTAACCTCGAAGCTCAGCCAGTTTGACGCCATGCTGGGGGCAACCTTGAGAAGGTTGGGCAAGATGCCTTTGTACATGCCCTTCACACCTTCTTGGCGCGTGATGACACGGATAGCGTCAAAGATGCCCTTGTACTTGTAACCCATTCCAGACATGGTGTTGATCTGGAAACGACGGCGGAGGACGTCAAACGGGTACGTGCAAGTTTGTGCAATCGCACCCGAGAAAGCACCAGCGGCCAGCTTGCCAAACACTGATGGGTTCTTCTCGCCTTCGGGGGTGAGCCGTTTGCGCGCCCACTCATAGGTCATGAAATTTAGACCGACCTATGTGGTATGTTAGTTGTTTGAACGCAATGCGACCGAATTGCAGCGTTGTGCGAGACTTACGTAGGGGGCGACACCAGCAACTGTGGGAAGAATACCGCGATACAGGGCTTTAATGCCACCCTCTGTCCGGTAAATCTTAACCATTACAGCCCACATGCCTGGCGGCTTTTCCGGGCGCGCACCAAGCTCCGAAAACGAGGCAGTCTGGATAGATAGACGTGTGCGCACAATATCCAGAGGATATGTGAACACCACCGAAGTCACGCCAGCAATACCACCGCACACGAGTCTAGACAACGGCGGAAGCTCAGCACCCGGGTACTGCTCAAACAGGTACCGCTTGTAAAGATTGTAACTGCCGAATTGCACGGCAGAGTAGGGCACAATGCGGATGCAGTTAGTGCCGTTGCCGCGCATGAATCCGCGCCAGCCCTCTTCGCGCCACATCTTGGCAAGCCCGCTACCAATTGACATCTTGTATGCATCGCGACCGGCGCTTTGCACTTGGTAGAGAATTTTCAGGCGTTCTAAGGGCGAGACAACGGTTCGCGACACGGCACCGGCAACGCCTCCGGCGCAAAAGGACGCAACAAAGGGCTGCGACAAGAAGTCGTAAACCCTGTCAAACGACTGAGGCTTCAACTCTGACTGTTTCTATTATGTCAAGGAAAAGGAATGACGTTAGCATGGCCGATTATTTGGTGGAGTTGATTGCAGTAGTGCTTAAATGAGAGGGTTGTTCTAGAATTTGGAGTTCGGGGTCATGGAAGTAATGCAGGAGAATAAGGCCTGCAAGGGGAAACACGCTGTTCCTTAAGCCGAGTAAAAAACCTACCAACGCCATGGTTTCTAGAGTCTGAATAACTACAAGACAAAACCAATTGATATAAGAAGGCCGAGTTATTCAAGTAGCTCGAAGCGTATTTCAGCAGTCAAACAAGTAATGTAGTCGCGAAGTGCGCCGACTTTTTTGTGTTAAGCGTCAGGACAGGGGTTCGTCTTGTCTTGGTTTTTTGTCGGTCGTTGTTCTCGGCTCAAGGGGCGAAGTTGGCAAACAAACAGAACCAAATAAGACAGAGGAATTGTGGTGGGCTTCGGTATTATTCCTGTCTGTGTTTAATTATTATTGTTGGTACTAAAGCTGAGCCAAAGGTGGGAAAAGGGTTTTGCGCTGCGCGGTAGAAGCGTTCTAAAGCCCAAAGAAATCCCTTCGAAAGGCGTTGGAAGGAGTCGCGGAAATCTTAAGGTTGAATATCGCAAAGCGGCTTATCGATTATTGGCGTATCGGATCTTGGTAGGGTGGTATGTATGTATGTAGTAACCGCGGCTCTGGAACCTGGGGGAATACGGTGAAGTTTGGTGGTGGTGGTTGCTGTGTATTTTGTGATTTGCTTCTAAGTGAAAGCAGAATCTGGAGAAGGAAATCCAAGGAAGATGGCGCAACGACTTAAATAACTGAGCAATTGAAATTGACAGCTTTCGGATAAAGCAGCGAGAAAAAAGAGAGGCATGTATCGGAGGACTTTAACAAATGCCTGCTGTTCAACAGCACAATGTCCTCGTGAGTCAAGTTGTGGACAAGTTTGTTTATCGAGAGCCGTCAGAGAAATGCGAGTAGCTGGATATTAAGATAAAACAATCAAACATTAAATTTAAGAAGGTGCGCATTAGAGCTAAGTGAGATGTGATGCTGGAGAAGAAAAATGAAGAGAGTTGATGAAGAGAATTATTCTTGCTGATTTGCGCAAAGTGGGCGAGTTTTTCGAGATTGCTTGGAGCGGATAAATGTTCAATGTATGTATTTATGTACTGTACATACATACATACATACTGTAAAACCCAGGACGAAAGGATCTTCCCCAGAGGTTTCTCTTGTTATATGTACCAGCAAGAAGCCCTATGAGTAAGCAGCCTGCGTTCTATCCCAATGAGCTAAAGAGCCTCTGAAGTATTTAGGTGGCAATTTACAGAACCATAGCTAGTCTTGGTCAAGTCTGTGATCTTCGAAACACAAAGAAAACGTCGGGTCTCGATCTAGTACTGTTGTTCTTCGCAAGCCAAACAGTATGTAGACGTAACTGCAAGCTCGGTATTCAACGGGTGAAGTCGGATGGGATTGAGATGCGCCTCAGCGTCACGTCACAGCTTGCATTTTCCTTGCACACTTGGGGGCTTATGCAGCTGAACTTGATTGACAGCTTCTGCGTCTCTACTCTAATACCAACGGAACAACATGCAAACACGAACCACATCACTACCTTTACAAATTCCCGTGTACATATTGTAAAAATAAATAAAATATTCTACTACTGCTAAACCCAAACAATCGTTTAGTAAACGCCGGGGCGAATGAATCAAAGAAACAGAAACAAGAAAAGCAAGCAAATCTGGGAAAGTGAGTGCGAATACCAAGCAAACGCATACTGACCCATGAAAAAAAAAGCGTTCAACTCCGAAACAAATAACAAATACCGTAAGAGAAAGGCAGAGAAATTCCATAAAAGTTGGAATTCAATGCAGCAAGCAAAAAACGCAAATTTTCAACCACTTAGAGTGAAAGGAATATGGTTCAATCACACCGTTTGAGTAGTTCACTCGGCAACGTCAAGATCGTCGTGAGCAGGAATAGGGCTCTCAGGAGCAGCTGCAAAAAAAAGTTAGAGCATGATGGCCGCAATGGATAGTGTGAACTTACGCTTGCGCTCATCTCCGTTGGACTCACGACGGTCGCGGTCCTCACGATCCTCCTTAGTCTCGCGGTCACTAGAACTTAATGCACATGTTAGTACCAAGCTACAGCATATTTATGTTACAAATAGCCTGAATGGAGTCCTACCGATGGTCGGGGCTGCGAGAGCGGTCGCGATCGCGACGGTCACGGTCATCGTAGCGGTCGCTGCGGTCACGACGCTCATCCTTGCGGGGCGAATAGTCGCGGCCGCTGCTGCGGCGAGGCGAAGGCGAACGGCCACGACGAGGAGAACGACGGCGATCACGGTCACGGCCAGAGTCAAAGCGCCACGAGGCTGAAGGAGGAGTACGAGCCCACTAAGAAGTTTGTTAGTACAGAATCTCCTTAGAAAACAAAGCCATAAAACCGAGTACTCACCTCAATCTTCAGAATGTCGTCGCGACCGATGCGCTTGTTGTGCATCTCATGGTAAGCATCATCAGCGTCACGGCGATCCTCATACTCAACAAAAGCAAAGCTATAGGTGTTAAGTTAGTATGAAAATTACCAAGCGTACCGCCTATATTGCAGGGAAACATACAGTCTGCTGCTGGCTGAGCGAGGAGCAGGAATGTCGCAACGGACAAGGCGACCGTAACTATTAATTTGGTCAGTATTTTGATTTGCAAAAAACATTATAAAGTACGACAGCAAGAAAACACGCGTTGAGCAATAGAAAACTTTGCCAAATCATTGTACATCAATACCCGCAGATTGCCATGCTGAAACAGGCTTGCCGCGCAAACATCAACACAATGCGTTGCCAAATCTTCGATCTACTCCCTGCGCACACACATGGCAGTGTTCAAATTCGTTCCAATACTTCAATCAGCTCGCCATGACAGTGAAGAATCAAGGCCAGAACAGTTATAGACCAACACTTGTCATATTTGTGTGCTTTTTTCTTTGTTTGTGTTTGTTTTTCCTTTTCTTTTCTGGCTATGTAATAACAAGGCGAGTGCTTATACGGCGAGGATTGGAAAGACCGACGGCATGTGAGCTGGACGACGGCGACGACGAATAGGGAACGACGAGCGAGGAGGAGATAGAAACGGCGGCGATTACAAACGACGACGAAAGGGGTGCTGGAAACGACGGGCGAGGGGGCTATGTTGATCGTGGTTTTGGGGGAGGAAAAAGTAAGGACTATTGATTGGGGTAAAGCGAGCGAGCGAGCGAGTACGAGTCTTGTAACGCGGTCGGCAGTCGGGAGCGGGCGGGCTGACGACGGACGACACCTGCATGGTAAGAGAGGTAAAAAGACACGCGATTAAGATGGTATTGATATTAGATACCGGGCTAGGCGATGCTTGCAAATGATGGACCGGGTGTATCGCATCGCATCGCAATCGCAATCGCAGAGGGACGCGCTCGTCGACTCGGGAGGATCGTGGGATGGAGGATAGAACCACTGGGTAGGTGGTGGATGAGGTGTTGAAAATAATATCGATATCATCTTCAGGACGCTGAAGATGCCGATCGCAAAAGCTGGACGTACCGTTCGAACTCGTAGGCGAGGTCTCGCGCGCGGGTGCCCTGGCTGAAGCCAGTCACGTACAAAGTAGTACCACCACCACGAGACATAATGAACAAATTGAAGAATAGGGTCAATGATTAGGAAAAAAAAAAAGCAGAAATGAAAGCGGTGATGCCTTTCGCAAACTTGTTAATAAAGTTCGATGAGAGAAAAAGGAAGGGTTTGATGAAAAGAAAGGAAGAGATGAGGCTGAGAGGGAAAAAAAAATACGCAAAGCTACCAGAAGAAATTTGCTAGGATTTTTGGCAGGCGCCAACGCGAGAGGAAGAAACAGCTTTGTTTTGAGAGGGTGAGCTATTGATGGTTCCGGCGTTGAGACCCACAATAAATAGAAACGAAGTCACGTGTCGCAGAACATGGCAGAATCTTGCATTTTACATTTTGTATTTATATGTAACATACATACATATGTATAACAGTTCAAGTTGGCGCCATCATGTGGGCACTTGACTTGTATTACAGATTACATGAGGATGTAATAAGACCTACGTAGCAGAACAAAGTCGCGTTTTGCTTCAACTATCACCAAATTCATGGCTATCGAGAATTAATCAAAGCCTTTTAACCATGGAACTAGGAAGCAAATACTTCAACTGCCGGACACGGATTTCATCTTGATACGACAACAGCATGACTCGGACAATCGACGCTTATCTACCGCTTGTTGACGAACAAAGTACGGAGTATGCACTGAATGCCGGGGTTAAGCTAGGAAACATGGCTCTTGGAATTATCGTCACATGTGCACCAGAAAATAGCGCTTCTTTTTTTTGATCATCAGACCATATTAATCTCCCGACTTCGAGAGGGCCTTTTTAAAACACCAAGTCCCACACGATCCGAAGATGTTGTCGCATACAGACAAGATGCTTTGTACACACATAAAGAGCTACATACATACATATGGTAGTATGTAACAAAACGGAAAAAGATCCACAGCTCCTCAAATCCCGCCCGTCTTTTTTCCTTTATAACAACACCTAAAGTGGGCATTTTCCGTCGGGTTGATTGTGGACTCCGCTGTGCACGTAAGAGAAAGAAAGGATTTCAACGGATTTGCCCTTTTTGGGTTATGTGTAAGTTGAAAAGTTAGGGCTGTTGAGAATCTCGGGAGTTGCCAATGACATACGGCATTCTCGGAATCTAGTGGAGGAAATACCTCGCCCTCTATTTGTTTGTAGCCCTGACATGCCTTATTGAAGTTACTGATTTGCCTGAGAAATAGGTGGTGACACAGTAAAAGACCAGAGCAGAGATTTAAAACGGCGATTCATCTTGATCGGTTTCGCTGGTAGGCATGCATAATATACAAGTATAAATGCCTCGACCTTGCCTTCCTTTATCAATGTTATTAAGTTAGCGCACAACAACCTACTACGTACATACAATAACGGCACCTTGATTTTGCCGTTTTCACTGTCTCATGATCAATTTGTTACTTTTTCTTCGGCTCTTGTACCTGTACCCTGTTGTGTAATTGCTTCCCGCTCGACCCCGCTGTAAACAAACAAAAAGCAGCCACTATAACTTGCCGCGTTTTTCATTTTTCTCTGTCTAGATTCGCACAGACATTCATCCTCGCTTTTGCCTCTCAATATCAAGCTCTTACTAAGGCAAAATATTAGTCAGCTTGGCAATAACCAATATGAAGACAACATCCCGTCCATGCACTCCGCCCACAACACCGCCTTTAGGTGAGCAAGCGGCGCCAGTTGGGGTTTCCTCTTCCACCAATACTACCAGTAAAATTAATTTCCCTTCCACTACAGCTGCCGGTGAACTCCCTTCATCCTCATCCACCATCCGCCGCCGTAAACCAGAAGAAGTTCCACTAGAATGCCCCAGCTCCTCTGATGTCTCGTCCGTCGACTTGAGCAAGAAACTTGACGTCTCCATTACCGACACCGCTGGAAACACGCAGTCCCTTTCGCCAGATGAACTGCGTGTGCTCCTACAGTCACCGCAGCTGCGCGACATGCTCAGCGGCTCGCTGCACCGAGCTGGTGCCACGCAGAAAGTATTGAAGCGGCGCAAGTTCCGCGACCTGATATTCACACGGCAGTTTAGCGCGTTTGACGGCCAGAACGACTCGGCAGCCAACAGTCCATTTATCGGGTTCTTCAACCTCTTTTGGATGGGCGTGTTTCTGTATGTGCTGAAGATTGTCATCATCAATGTTGTTAACCATGGAAATGTCCTGGGCACCCATGAAATTCTAAGTACCATGGTTTCTCGGGACTTAATGTTTCTCGGTCTTGCTGATGGCGTCATGTGTTCTCTGACGGGCGTTTCATGGCTGCTGCAGCGCGTGATTCTGGCGGGATACATTGACTGGGACCACTCTGGTTGGCTGCTACAACATCTCTGGCAGACTGTGTATATTGGCAGTGTTGTCGGCTTGACGCTGTACCGCGATTGGCCGTGGACACACACTGTTTTCTTTGTGCTACATGGTTTGACAATGCTGATGAAACAGCATTCCTACAGCTTCTACAACGGCTATCTGTCGACAATCTACCACGAGCGTAACTTTCTCATTTCCAAGCTGAAGGAGCTTGACACCATTGTTCCAAGCCGACATGCTTCAAAATCCGCCCCAGCTGCCGCGGACATCCAGACATCCCATCTCTCTACTACTCCGCACTGCATGTCTACCGAGAAACCCGGCCTTTACGTCCGCCGCGACCAGCATGCTCAGAGCACGCATGAAAACGACTTGCAAGCAATTGCTGCTGTGATTGGCTCTGGCAAGCCGCTTGACCTGGACCAGATTAACACGTATGAGCGCATTATCAAATGGGAAATTGACGCGCTCAAGGAAGAACTCAAGGGTTGTGCTTCGACGCCAGATCGCGCATATCCCAACAATTTAACCGTGGCAAACTGCGCCGAATGGATTGTTCTGCCCACACTTGTATATGAACTGGAGTATCCGCGGTCGGACAAGATCAATTGGCGTTATGTAGCAGTCAAGTTCACAGCAGTGTTTGGCGTCATATTCGTCATGATGCTAATTTCACAGCATTTCATCTGTAATGTTACCCGTCGTTACCCTACACCTTATAGAGCTTATTAGCTAACATTACGATAGACCCCGTTCTTAGCCGGGCAGCAGCCCTTAAGACGGCCGATGTCCCTCTCATCGACCGATTCAAGGCCTGGCCCGGCATTCTTGGCGACCTTATATTCCCCTTTATGCTCGAGTACATGCTTACATGGTACCTTATCTGGGAGACCATTCTTAACCTGCTCGCCGAACTCACGTACTTTGCCGACCGTAGCTTCTACGACGCCTGGTGGAACAGTGTCTCATGGGACCAATACGCACGTGACTGGAACCGACCGGTTCATAACTTCCTTCTTCGTCACGTCTACCATTCATCGCAGGCCAGCATGAACTTTAACCGGCCGATTGCCACTCTGATTACATTTTTTCTATCGGCGTGTGTTCATGAACTCGTAATGTGGTGTTTGTTTAAGAAGCTCCGTGGGTATCTGCTGGCTATGCAAATGTGCCAACTTCCGGTAGGTTAATGGCGTTTTTGAGTTGTGATCTATATACATTCTAACATACATTCTAGCTTGTGGCTCTGAGCCGATCGCGATTCTTGAAAGGACGTAAAACTCTTGGAAATCTTATCTTTTGGCTGGGGATTTTCACGGGCCCCAGTCTCTTGTGTAGTTTGTATGTTATTCTATAGATCACCGCAGTATGTTGATTGTTTCTTGCACTGGAGCCCGTACAGTATTCGAAAATAGGTTGAACACTTCGCTGTTATAACTGAGGGTATTTTGAAGGCTTGAGAACGAATAAAACTCTGAAATGTTTACAAATGTCGACAAGCAGAACTATTAAGCCTATTGATAAAAGGGCGTCTTGTTGCGTAGGATTGTGATTACGAGCAACTGCAACCATTTTCTGGTGTAACCTGGTATGTATATCCCTACCAATTTTTTCTGACATCATCTCAATAAAATGCAAAGCGAGTGTATTCAAAAAAGTCAGCAGAAATATACGTAATCTATCTTGAAAGACAGAAAGAAAACGCCAGGTGGTATAATATAAACTAGGGCAAACCATAAACGGAGAAACGTGATAGATGCACATGACTCGAGGCAGAAGCTGTGGTAACCAAACTGAAGAGTTTCAAAGTGTCATAGCTTGCAGGCACAGAGCGGCCTAGTCATCGGCAGAGTGATTGCGGAGTCCCAGAGCCTGCATCAAAGCCAACAGCTGGCGCTGCCTGGAGAAGGATTGGTGTTTCCGTTGCCTGCAGCAGGGGTACAAAGCTTTCACTTGGCCCGAGAAACGCAATCCATCAGAAGGCATTGCTAGAGCCATGCATAACTAGAAGCGCAACCCAGTGCAGCTCAAGAAGATGGCGGTGCAGGATGGGGTGGGTCATGGGAAAGATGAGTTCGTGTTGGCAAATGAGTCGGAAATACATATGTATAATTATGACCACCGCAACGGCACCCAGCTTGACGCGCTGGCACTTGTCTACTCCCTGGACTTGGTGCCTTGATCAGCGACGACGATAAAACACCGCAGCTGACTCAACTCACCGACGGCTTTTTTTTTTCAATTCCGTCTTCGGCGAAGAAGCGGTCCTACGCAGAGGCCGCCAGTGATTTGGACGGCTTAACACAAACAATTCGGCTGAAGGCCCACCCTAAAGCTAATTAAGAAGGTCAGAGAGGCTATCGGCCTCAATAACTCAATCTGAATAGGCCCAAGCCGAGCAGAGGTCCTTTGCCCGACCAAAGAAAGCGAAGTGGCAGAAGTCCTGGCCAAGGTGGCTGAGACATCACATTCAGTACTAACTATGACCTATTGGGGCCGAAAGAAACGGGTGCCCAACTCCTGCGAATATACCCGACAAAAACCTCTTTCACGTTATGCAACGTGTACAATGGGAAGTGGAACCAATACCGAGAATCTCACACTGACTCTCCCTCACTCTCTTAGACACCTCTTCGATCCAGATATTAGGCTTCTTTGAGAAGCTCAATAGAGTCAACAAACCACTACTACTAAAGGTGACTTTAACCTACACCACTCGTGGTGGGGGTTGCAAGGAGCAAAGTACCCATCGGGTGGACTCAAAAATATATGCCAAATCTAGTCTATTACGGCGGATCGGCAAAAAAAAAAAAAAAACCTTTGGTTATGTCTCTCCTCCAGCTAAGTTCAAGGTTCTCCTCAAGTACAAGCACAATCAGTCCTGAAATCCCCCCGTTCCTAGTTAGTCCTGAGAGAAAGGAAAATTCCAGAGAACTGGACCACACAAACAAAACAGAAATTGAGAATTTCGAAGCACAAATAACAAAAGTTTCCTTCTCACAAATCGTACCTATACACTTGATGTGCGAATCGCTTTCAAGCAACCTATGCCAGCAAGAAGAATAGTACTGAACTTGACAAAATGTCTCCAATATTAAACACGTGGAACCCAACATGGCTGGAACCAATATCACCCACGAAAGAGATGTACCAGAAACTGTGTCGGAACAAAAATAGCTACTTGGCCTGTTGTACTTCGAAATCAATTCAACGTATCGTCATGAAACTCCCTCTAATTCATTCATTTTGAGCGTAATTTTGTGGATTACAAGATGCTTTTTTTTTTTGAAAACATTGTGCGCAGTCATGATGTTCCTATTGATTTGATAGCTATAGATAGCTCTGTCAATGTAGCATTTATGTAAATACATACATACATATAATGTCTTGGGGGGGGGGTTGAGTCTGTATTATCCTGTTTACGCGTAGCTTTAGGCTAAATTATACTATGTACAAACAGAGAGAGAGAGATGGCACATACGGGACCTCATCAAGCAAAACCATACACACATTCCTATCTCACAAAAGTGTAATGACACCACAACATGCCCAGCGCGAGGCTGTCCTTCCTCGAAGTAGAGATAAGAATGGCCTTCCAATAAGACTCGTAGCACCAGCCCAGCCCCCCCAAAAAAAAGAAAAAGAAACGGCGAACACGGAACAAACAACCACGAAGAGCCTCGGGCGGGTTCGCTGGAGATTTGATTTTATTTGAGTCTTTAGTATCCTGTCTACTCGTAGCCTTATGCTACATACGACAGCTTTTCTACCTAAAACTAAAAAGCAAACAGAGTACCCCGAAACCCCATTACAAAACCATGCATACGTTCCCATCCAACAAAGTATAATGACACCATGATGTGCCCAGCATAAGGCTGTCCTTCATCGACGTAGAAATAAACATAGCCTTCCAACAAGGCTCGTAGCACCCCTCAAGAGCAAAACAACATAGCGGGGGTTGCAAGTGGTCTTCCGACTCA
>CM069901.1:567817-635395 GCA_036034705.1 Thielaviopsis punctulata | reverse complement strand
TGAGTCGGAAGACCACTTGCAACCCCCGCTATGTTGTTTTGCTCTTGAGGGGTGCTACGAGCCTTGTTGGAAGGCTATGTTTATTTCTACGTCGATGAAGGACAGCCTTATGCTGGGCACATCATGGTGTCATTATACTTTGTTGGATGGGAACGTATGCATGGTTTTGTAATGGGGTTTCGGGGTACTCTGTTTGCTTTTTAGTTTTAGGTAGAAAAGCTGTCGTATGTAGCATAAGGCTACGAGTAGACAGGATACTAAAGACTCAAATAAAATCAAATCTCCAGCGAACCCGCCCGAGGCTCTTCGTGGTTGTTTGTTCCGTGTTCGCCGTTTCTTTTTCTTTTTTTTGGGGGGGCTGGGCTGGTGCTACGAGTCTTATTGGAAGGCCATTCTTATCTCTACTTCGAGGAAGGACAGCCTCGCGCTGGGCATGTTGTGGTGTCATTACACTTTTGTGAGATAGGAATGTGTGTATGGTTTTGCTTGATGAGGTCCTGTACGTGCCGTCTCTCTCTCTCTCTCTGTTTGTACATAGTATAATTTAGAAAAGCTGTCTTATATAGCCTAAAGCTACGCGTAAACAGGATGATAAAGACCCTCACTCACACTTTGCACAAGTATTTTTCTTGCTGACTATTGAACTCGATTCGGTCGAGATGAGATCCAAGACAAATATCACAAAAAAGAGGTACAAAGCACTGGAACAACTAAATGCCGCGTCATGATAGAAGAAACAATAATTCCATAAACAAAGTTGGTAAACACCCTCAAAATGACAAAAAGAAAACACCCCTTTACTTGCATAAATGCACAGTCAACCCGCCTTACATCTTCTCGTGAGTAGCCATCAGGGATCCTATAGTTGTAAATTAGCACATGTCCTTGACTCTGACTGGCAGAAAAAAAAAAAGAAAACATACCAATAAATGTCGTCACTAAACGGCTGCGCACCTGGCAGATATCTTCGGGCACCAGCCAAATTGTCGCGCCCATTTTGCGAGCAATCGAAATGCTGAGCTTGGCGTTCAAGTAGGCATCGTCTTCGGTACGACCAGGAGTCACCAGGTCGTAGTCGACGTAGTTACTCTTCATACCGTTGAGCACATCCAGAAGGAACACACCTGAGCCAATGGCCGGGTCCTTGAAGGAGCGAATAGCCGACGTCTTGCCGCCCTTGCGGCTCATATCGTTGGCCCAGCGCACCATTTCCGCATCGGTAATCTCGCGCTTACCGAGACGGCGCGCCAGATCCGACAAAGTCACGGTAATGTTGCGACGCATCAGCTGCCAGACCAGACCCAGAGTGAGCGTGCGCTGACCATCCGTGATATCAGCTCCCTGCACACCGACCAGGGAGAAGCCGTTCTGCTTGCCAAGCTCAATGGCGTAGTTGGTGTTCTCAACAGCCTTGAAGCGCATCAGCTCACCACCGTTGGCAGGGGGCTTGTTGACATGGCGCCAGTTGACCTGGCCAGGAATGACCTTGTCGTAGGCCTGGAGTAGAATGGTACCATCACGCAGATCGTCAAAGAAGGACTGGATAGCGGGCTGGACATCCAGCGAGTTGAGCCACAGAGTAAACACACGGGCTTCGCGCTCACCCTCAGCATCAAAGTCCTCAACCTCGAGCTTTTCCTCCTCTGTAATGGGGTCCAGGCAAGGGTGGGTGTTGAACAAGTTGGCAACAAAGGCCAGATTCAGCTTGGGGTTACCGGCAACGAGCGACTTGGGAGTCAAGAACTTGCGGCAACCCAGGCGGTCGGCATTCTGAAGGACCTGCTCGGCACGCTGCATGGGATCGGCGGTCTGAAGGGGGCTGCGGTCGCATCCGTACTCAGAGCCAATCTGGGCAAGGAGGACGGTGTAGTTCTCACCGTCTTTGACGTCAGACGAGAAGTTCTTGACGCTAAAGTAGGAAACATGTCAGTAAACCTTCCAAGCAAAATGATGGAGAGAAAAAAGCTCACGTTCTATGCCAGCCGGCTGCCTTCAGCTGGTAGTTGAACCAACGAAGCAGAATCTGCTCGGGAGACAGGCGCAGGAACTGCTCCAAAGTCTCATCCTCTTCCAGTAGACGGTACAGCTCGGGGTGAAGCTTGATGTCAATCTTTCCCAGCAGACCACGGCGGATAATCTGCCAAATCAGACCCAGAATCAAGTGCTCACGCACTTCGATAATATCACCACTGCCAATGTTGACGACCGAGCAACCGATACCCTTGGCAGACTCAATGACAATGTTGTTGTTTTCTGTCATGTGGAAAGCATTGAGAGTCTTGATTTTGCGCCCGGGAACGTTGAGAACACGCTCATCAATAGTGTCGGGAACCGAGTCGTTGATGAGCTTAGCAAGCACCAGACCATCCTTGCAGAGATCAAACATCTCAAAAGTGTCGGTAGGGAAGGGCAAAAGATGGCCAATATCGGCGTCGCCAGCCAGGACAGCATTGATGTGGCGCGTAAACTCAGTCCGTTCATCTTCGTTGATGGTGTGGGTGATGTTGGTGTTGGAGCCCTGGACAAGAATCTTGCCGCTAGCACTAGGCCGTGACTGGTGGCCGTATTGGGTTCCTGTGCGCTGAGCAACAATACCGGGTGTGATGGGAGTCGCAGCGGGAGCGCGGCCGCCAGTGTTCATGCGCTGCTGGGCGGGGGAGGAGTCACGCAACTTGGCAATAAGCTATATGTGGGTAGAAACACAATTTGTCAGCAAAACAGGCCATTAGCAGATCAATTGGGGCGTATAAAGTGAAAAATACTCACACCGACGTAGTCCTCCAGCTCTACTCTGCGCGATGAGTCCAGATCAACCTCCTTCAGAGCCTGGCGCACGACATCGTACGGTTGTCTCTCGCTGGCCTGAGTAGCCTTGATAGCCGTGGCTTCGTCAATGTAACCCTTGTCGTCGACATCGAGTTTCCGGAAGGCATCGCTGAGCGCGAAGATTTCGGGCTGTTGAAATTGAGGGTACTTTCTGTAGAGGTTTGCGGGGTTCTTGTTAGCGGTCTGGCAATTTGATTTTTGGCTATGTATCTTGCTGGAATTTTTGTTTCTGTCTTTCTCGTGTCTCACGCGGAATTTTGCGCCAATGGACAAAAGGCGGGGGATGGGCGTAGCAAGCAAAAGACTTACTTCTGCAGTCTAATGACATTCATGGTGGGCTTTGCTGTATGTGTTTGGTTTTGTAGGAAAGATAATATGAAGAACAGAAATAATCAAAAGGAAAGAAAAATAAACAAAGGCAAATTGAAAAGAGAATAAAATAAACAGGAAAGCCGCTGGAACTGTGTCGTAGTGCTATGTATAGCTAAAACAAGGTAGGCCGGGTTTGTGCAAGCCTTAGTTTTCGTTTGCTTGAGTCGAGTTCGAGCTTTGCTCTTGGTGGCAGAAGAAGAGCAGAAGCGAAGGGAGACCGGGGGGCCTTGTTCTTGTGCTGTAGAGGATTTGTTAGCTTGTAAGCTCTTTCATCTCCTCTTTGTGCTTCTTCCTGTAGGCCCTGCCCATGGGAAATTTGGGCCCGGATTTCATGGGAGGGTGGGAGTTCGCATAAGCAACAGAAGCCCATAGAACTTGAATAGAAGCAACAAGCACATGTGTCACCGTTGTCAGCGCATATGGCTGTACAAGTCTTTTGGTTGGCTTGCGCCGTCAGACATGTTTGCTCTTATGTATGGCGTCCCGTTTCCTCAGGCGCTCAGTAGTATGGCTAACCTGGCAAGCTCCCTGGGCAAATCATTAAACCACCCCAGCCTTAGCTCAGCCAACCAAGCAGATGGCTGGCGGATGGCCCGGTACATGTGGAATTGTGGATGAGCATATGCAGGTCAAGGGCGGGAGCTCAGCATGTTTTGGCCTCAATACCTCATTAACGAGGGGTTCAAGAGGTGCATGTATGCATCTACATATGTATGTATATATAACACCCGTCTGAAGGTATGGGCGTACTTACATCGTGATGTCACAAGAGAAGAAAGGATGCTGAGAAAATTCGAGAACGATAAATAGGTCACGAAACAATCGGATGGAATTTAGAGGGAAACCACAGTGGCGAACTTGGTTGATCGTCAAGTCCGGCGATGGAACAAGAATGAGGTGATGAAAAGCGGCGACGAGCAGAAAGAAAACTTCATAACAAAGTTTCTATTGAGTCGAACATGGCGGGGGCGGGGCTCTTATATTCAGGCAGGAACTTGATTTACAAACAAATGCAGACATACATACACAAATACATAATATGTATATGTACATATGTATGATGAGCAGCTACGTATTTGGGTGTCAGATCCCGCATTCCTGCTAACCAGCTTAAGATATGCGGGCTTTGTGAGTTCTTTCTTTCTTCATTTTGTGGAGATGCTCATTGAGGCTGTGTGAAGGTTGTGGTTACGTGTGCTAGATCACAGAAAGTTGTCTGACATCACCAATAACTTTGGTATGTGTTTTTGCAAGTGGATCTGGAATGCACAGCCCTAAGAACTGATGTCTGCCTAATTCACTCTATTAAGTTCTACAAGTATGTACATAGACACTTGGGATTTGGTACCTTTTTGAATTAAGCTTGATTATGACGGCACTGCAATCGTTAGGGTTACGAGTTGGGTTGTCAACAAAGGCACCACAAGTAACAAATAGAGAGAAAAAGACTCTTGGTCAAGATGCCTTGAATAGAAGCAGATTGTCAGGTACATGCATACATACCAGTACATATAAATACATACTTGTATAACTGCGTACGCATGTACTTGTACGTAGTTACAAACGAGACACCCCGCCGCAAGCTTGGTCCCCGCCAAATCCTAACACAGCAAAAATACATAGCACAACCCACTTAAACGTCTGTATTAGGCGAGACCCTAAAAATCTTCATCGCAACGCTTAGCTCAAACTTTTTTATTGATGCGATTTCTATCTTCAAGAACTCGGCTACTCTCTTTCTTCTGATCCACCTTTTGCTCTTTTGACCTATCCTTCCTTTCCTTTCCTTCACCCATTAGCGACAACCTCGGCGCTTAACAAAAGAACCACACCCCCACGTAGTTACACAATGAGCGCTTGCAGAGCATGCGACCAACCGCTGGTCATCCAGCTTGACTCTGAAGATGATTCTGCCACTGGCTCTTCAGCTGCCGCCGCTGCCAACTCCGTGCCGGATGATCTGACCCTGTCGTGTAGCTGCCACTTCCACTGGTGCGTCTTCACTCCCGCCTTTGCGCCTGGCTCTGCCTAGCGCCAAGTAACAAGCCAACTGATATTCTTCTAGGGAATGCCTCTTTGAACACGCTGACTCCATCGCCACCACTGCCCAATGTCCCGCATGCTCCACCGCCCTCGCTCCCGCGCCTGCCAACATCGAGGCCTTCATCCAATCACCGCCCGACCTGACCGCCTCGTACCTTAACGAGGGCGGCTTCGACCCGTCGCTAGCCATTGGCAACCTCCTCGCCGAAGAGGCTTATTTCTCGTTGAACCCACCCGCGCGCCGCGTCAAGGCCTTCCACATGATGGCTGGCGAGGGCGACATTGCCGGTATGCTGGAGCTGCTGCGCGATGTGGCCGCTGAGACTACGGACCCCGCCGAGATGGGCGACTTGTTGCGCGCGACGGACCCGCTCAACGGCGGACGCACGGCGCTGCACGTTGCTGTGCAGGGCCGCCAGGCTGATGCTGCGTGGTTGATGCTGTGGATGGTGTCGTCGCTGGGCATTGAGTTCTTCCCCGAGATTGCAGTCAATGTGGCGCGTGAGGTTGGACTGAACAGATTGGCAGTCGAGAGCCCGGAAATGGATATTCGGTCATTCAGAGACAATGCCGACAGAACGGCCGAAGATCTGGCGCAGATGGTTGAGTTTGCGGAACTGCTGCAGCCAGGAACTCTGACCCCTCCTTAGAGTCGTTGATAAA
Organism: Thielaviopsis punctulata; assembly: GCA_036034705.1. NCBI lineage: Eukaryota > Fungi > Ascomycota > Sordariomycetes > Microascales > Ceratocystidaceae > Thielaviopsis > Thielaviopsis punctulata. The sequence continues at coordinate 629,491 of CM069901.1, read as the reverse complement.
CAACTTTGAACAAGGAAAACGGAAGGGGAAAAAATAAAACGGGACATGATAAAAGTTAGGTAGATACCACGGATAATGAACACATTCTATGAGGCTAGTCACACTGGAGATGCAAACTGCTTGAATAGGAGGAAACGCAACAGACAATAATATAAAGCAGGGAAATCTATATCTACGCAATAAGGAAAGTATCACAAGACCAACGAAAAAGAAAAGGAACACAACAAAAGTCAAGCAAGCAATCAAGCCAATAAAGCTCACCGGCGTTTCTTAGCCGGCGCTGCTCTTCCAGATCTATTGGAAAGCAGCTGCGACAAGAAAAAGTGGCATACATCCTCGTCAGCCCAGTAGCCCATGTGCGAGGCAATCGCATTGATTGGGTTGTAGTCCAATACGCCTTCTTGGATACTGAAATCGACGCGGCTGTTGCGGTTAAGTGCCCGCACCTTTTGCTCCTCGCGACGGATCTTGTTGCTTTTCTTTTCAAGGTCTTCCCAGTCGGTCGCAGCCGAGAGCGCCTTTTCCACTCCGGATGCCGTGGAGCCGTTGCTTCCATCCTTGTCCTTGTTCTTCGCATCCTTTTCGACCCGATCCTTGCGCGTCTTTTGGAATTTGGAAAAGAGCGTTTCCAGCTCATCGTCAATCAGAGTAAGCTCATTGCCGCTCATGCTAGGCCGGCTCTCGGACTGGTTTGTCGTATCGGCAAGCTGCCGCTTTCGCGCATTCGTGCGTTCGCCGAGGATGTTTGCCGCAGTGACAGCTTTGCCAACAGAATCGTCGTCGTCTTCGTTGTTAGCACCAGAGTTGGCATTAAGACGGGCGACTTCGTCATTAGTTAAGCCCAGACTGCGATTGATCAAGCTGGTGGTGATTCCTGAGCTGAAACTGGACCACAAGCCGCTCACACTCTGGCCAACCTTGACACCTATGCTGCTCAGACCTTGGGGAGCAACACTGCCAAAGATTCCCTTCTTAGTGTAAGGGAGGTTCTGAGGTTTGAGGGTTTTCATGATGGGCGAAATCAATGGCTCCATGCGGTAGGCAATTGGATCTGAAGGGTGAATGATGTTGAAGATTTGCTCGACTTTTGGCGATGAGACTGATTGTGGAAGACCAGTGATGGGAGAGACTCGGTCATCTTCAGAGTTATTATCGTCAGCATCGATAACGATGGGGCCCGCATGCACATTTTGCCGTCCAGCAATGGTACTAGAGAAAATCAAGTTAGTTGTCAAGTACACTACCAAACTGGACAAAAAGCAACACTTACCGCCCCTTGAGCATTTGAAATAGGCCAACCGGCGAGCCCAGACAGTACAAGTCACTAACATCAAAATCCAGCTCATAGTCACGATCGTTGCTGGACTTGCTACCAGAGGTCTGACGCGGAGTAGGCCACATGCGTGACGGCAACTTAGACGACCGCTGTGACAACTCTTGCTTCTGGCGACACAGGATATCAAACATAATTGCAGATCCAAGAGAGTGACCCATAATATGCACTTTACCCTTAAAGTTGGGATTGCGCTGCTTGAACAGATTGACAATGTGGTTCGATTCGTTCAGCACAATCTTGATTATCTGCTCACGATATCCGCTCTGATATAAAAGAACGTCCAGGGCGAGATCAGACATGATGGACCGGGCAAACGCCACGCCCTCAACAGTGATATCTTCTAGCGCCGGATATTCGTCCTCTTCGAAACTATCAATCTCGCCAATGTCCTTTTCATGCTTGCGGTCCTTTTGCTTGGGAAAGTCAAGCAGATGACGCCAGCACACAGGCAACACCTGGACACGGCAGTTTTCAGGGCCTTTTCCAAGTTCGCCATTGAGTGCTTTGAGATCAGCAGAGCTTGAGTAGACTGACTTGATGGTCTTGCGTAGAAGATTGACGTCGTGGATAAAATTGATGCTCTCCATGCGCAAGCTCAGCATTTGCCCAATACCGTGCGTGGCGAGCACCAGATGTTCGATTTCGCGGCCTTGGGACTCGTATTCATCGTTGTAGTCGTTGCGTATTTCGCTCTCTTGAATTTTGCGCAATTCTTCGTCGTGTGCGGTTGGTGTTTCTGGTTCCTTTGGTGATCGATCAAAAATAGCGACAGAGCGTCTCTTGGATGTTTTGGAAGTTTTCGTGTCAGGCGGTGTGGCCAAAGAGTTGCCAGTGTTCACAGGAGCCTTGTCAGATTCTTTTTCCTTGCTTTTGCCGGGTTCTTGATAACCGCGAATGAGTTTTATACCACTCAAGTGGCCTCCTCCAGCAAATGTGCCATAAACCGCAGAAGTGACCCAGGAAAAGACACCATCTGAGGACAACCACGCCGTATTCGAATCCTGATACGTTGCAACATTGTTCATGTAGGTACCGAAGAGACGATGTGATTGCAAAGCAGTTGGTGTCGGTACAGCCTGGACATCAGATGCTCTGCCATGAGTTTGCTCCGTAGACGAGCTCTTGAGGTTTTCTGTTGAAACCTTAGGGGTGACCCCCTTAGGGGTAGCAACCTTGGAGGCAGCGCCCTTTTCAGGCTTGGGCGGCGGTGGAACATAGAGCCAGGGCTTGACTTTTAGGTAACCCTCCTCCAGCTGTGCAGCTAAATTTTCCTCGCAGGGCACAAGCTTAGACCCTTCTTGTGTAAACCATGTACCACGGCGCACTTCGTACACGGGTCCCTGCCAATACACCGGACCAAGCTCACGTTTGGCGATATCAACATCGAACAAGTAATCTTCGTTCACAGGAACCTTGACACCGGCGTTCAAATCTTGACCAGAGCCCTGCTCGTCGCTATCAAGAGATTCATGGGTGGCAGACCGCGGACGCAGACGAAACCGATCTTCGCTCTCCTCGAGAAGCTCCTGATAGGCCGACTCGAGAGCGCGGGAGTCTAAGTTGGAGAAGGGAAGAAACTTCTTGGGTGGCGGTAAAGGTTTGTCGTCGTTCAGCTTTTTCAAACTGCTAACTTGGAACTGCGGCTTGCGCTTGGGATTCTGCAAATATTGTTAGAAGCAGAACACATCAAGAGAGAACTAAACTTACATCAACTGCATGGTACCACATAACATTCATAGGAGGACAATCGGGAGGGTATGACTTGAAGCTCCGACCATACAAATGACTGGTGCTGTGATCAGCCTTACGGGCCGATCCGATAGTAGGCGTGGATGGAACACCATCCTTGATTGGAGTAGACGGAGCAGAAGAACGGCTAGTAGCCCAGGGGTTAATGGAAGTTAGATAAGACGGAGCCCTTTCGGACTTCTTATCCGGGTTGTTTGAAGGCGGCATTGTAGATGAAGGACTAAAGGTAGAAGTCAGACGGCATCGCCCAAGGCGACGCCAGCCTGTGGAGAATGGGAAATTGCGGCTGAAAGAGCAGGTGAAGTAGAGGCGGCGATAACGATGGCAGATAGAGCCAGACAGATGACTGGCGGGAGTAGAGCGGGAGAGAGCGCTGCAAGAGCGGTGCGGAACGGAAGGGGTAAACAGAAGGGTGCGCAAAACAGCGCTTGAGTCCAGTATGAAAAAGAGAGCACGAGCAAGAAGCCGACGTGCAGATATGAAAGGAAAAGATGAAAAAAGAGAGGGCCGACTAGAAGCCGAAGCGAGTGACCGAGTAACAGGAAAACAACGCTCGGAGCAGAGACGGGAAATGCGTGAGGCCAAGAATGAGGATAAACAGCCGGAGGCAATACGGTAAAGTGGTATGTACAAGTATATGTATGTATGTATGTACTTGAAAGTCGGTAGGAGCAGCCTGTGAAAACAAAATGGCAGCTATGATGTATGTTATGTAATGAGAAAAGAGACAACGCAAAGTTAAAGCGGGCACTGAAAACAACGAACAGAGGGGGAAGAACGAAAAAAAGGCCAGCTATGTATGTATGTACATATTCCGTCTTGCTTGAGCAAGAAAAAAAAAAGAGAAGAGAAGAGCAGAAAGAGAGGGGAGAGAAAAGAAAAGATGCGGCAAACGAAAAGAGGCTTGATGAAATAAACCTGGCTTTGAATCAGTGGACGAAAGTGAAGCAGAGGCTGCGACAGGTCCTGGCAAGCAACAAGGAACAAGCCCAAAGTCCTGGAGGTGCACTGTATCAGACGGAGATATGTATGTATGTACTATAGTGACCGGGGTATGTTTGGGTGTTGGGCGGTTGAAGATAATGGCTAGATGGGATGGACAGTTAAACGACAAGTGCGAGATCAGGAAGCAATGCTAGCTAGAGCAACTAAGCAAGGAAATCGAGTGAGTGAGTGAGTGATTAATCGATTGAATGAAGAGCGTACTTGTATGTACATATTTATATAGTAGAGACAGCCTTGCTCAACTCAACTAAAGTTGATACATATGTACAGTTAGATACGGATGAAATTCCCAACAAGGAGAAACGATATAACGCAAGGGAAATAAGCTTCGGTGTGGCCAATTGACTTGGCCCTTGGTTGAAAGATATCGGGGGTTATACTTGTACAAGTATACATGTACTTGTATTTGGGATATGGGGGGTTGTTATGGCTTGTCGTAAAACAATGACAGGACAAGATACATACATAAAAACAAATGATTTGAGATCTACCAAAAAAGACAAGTTGAGAGCTGGCAGGCAGGATGCCAATAAATACTAACAGCAAAGTATCACACACGCTGGCATTTTCGCCTTGGATTTCGCTTGCTTTGATGTCTTGTTTGGTCCTTGGGTCGGGGTATGTACATACATTAGTAAGAAAAAGGGTGTTAGTGTTACTACGCAACAATGAAATCTTCGTCATAACAAGACTAATTCTCGCAGCTCGTGGGCGTACGTACAAGTATGTAATACCATACATACATACATATGTAGTATGTACTTATGTAATTGGCAAAAATACAGAGGCTCAGTCAGAAAAACAAAGCACCACCGAACAATTAAGCTTCGGCATGTGATGAAAGGTTGGCAGCACGGCCTTAAAACTTGACCCGAAAAGTCGCACAGTTTTGGAGTTAATTTAGGGGCTGGTGCAGTAGTTTATAGAAGTGGGATTAGGCGGCGACAGGAGCGTAGATGCCCTGTCGTCAGCTTCGTCAACTCGAGAATACTGTATCCAAGTAGTTTACATTTGTACATTGTACAAAATTTTCAACTGAGGGGCTGGCAAAAACAATAGCGCCACATTCAGAGGGGTCAGCCACAAATGACGACCACTGTGGCGCCCCAGTGTAGATTATTGTAGTCGAAGCTGCAGGCTGAACTGACGAAAGAATTTGGACGCCGACCGTGGTATAGGTTTTCCTCCAACGCTTATGCAAGCATTTTTTTTTTCTTTTTACCAAAGAAAAAAAAGTCGTCGCGCATTTTCTTTTCCCGACAGAGCGGGCGATCGTGAAGGCCATTGCCATTTCCAAGTTCTTTTTACCTGTGATTTTGTTTCCTTCATCTTTTTTTGAAAACAGTTTCTACCGCTTAGAAACAAGGATCGACTCTAGTCTCGGTGTTTTTTTCTCTTGCCTCAGGTCGCACTTCACCTTGGAAACCCAAAACAAAAGCGAAAGCAAAAGCAAAATCCATCCCGCCATGCAGATGTTGTAGTTAACAGCAACCAGCGCAAACGCATCAAACAAACGAACCGCTCCGTGACCGCATAGCCTCATCTTTTGCCGTCTCTGGCCCTTCTGAACCTTCTTTTTTCATCTTTATCCACTCTTTGTTGCCGTTTACAATCGACCATGGAACACACAGCCGGAAGCCCTGTCAAGCAGCAGCTTGTCGATAAACTGCCAAAGCGCTTCAAGGCGATGAAGTTTGGAGTCCAGTACGTTGCTTGATTCGTCTTCTGCTTGCCGGCAAACACCGAGCTTAGAGTGAGCGTGAGAGGCTAACCCTAAGCAGGTCGCAGCAGGACATCTTCAACCAGTCAGTGCTTGAGGTTTCGGACCGCATGTTGTACGACATTGAAAAAAACCGGACGCCATATCTACACGGTCCTCTGGACCCCCGTCTAGTACGTCCACCATGTTTGTTAGTCTGGAAATATCCAACATTGACCAACTATGATAGGGAACTTCGAGCAAAACCGGCAAATGTTCTACGTGCAATGAGTTGCTGCAGACTTGCATGGGCCACTTTGGTCGTGTAAAGTTGCCGCTGCCGTGCTTCCACATTGGCTACCTGGGCTTCATCATTACCATCCTGCAAAACATCTGCAAGGTGCGTCGCGTCATATAGCCTCTTTGAATCCACAGACCTTTGGACTACGTATTGACCCTAGTAGAAATGCGCCCGCGTCATGCTTACGGAAAAAGAGCGCCAGTCTTTTCTCAAAGACCTTCGCCGCAAAGACCTCGACAACCTCCGACGATCGCAGTTCGCCAAAAAAATCAACGAGCAGTGCCGCAAGGCCAAGACGTGCCCGCACTGTGACGCCATCAACGGCACCATCCGCAAGGTGGGCGTGTTGAAGCTGATTCACGATAAGTTCTCGACCTTCAACAAGTCGACTGCAGCCAAGAAAGTGCCACCCGAGGAAAAGAAGCAGTTTGACCGGTCGTTCGATGAAGCTCGTAAGCAGAATCCCGAGCTGGAAAAGCACATGAAGAAGGCCATGGAAGATTTGAACCCTCTTCGCGTGCTGAACCTATTTAAGCTCATCAGCCCTACCGACTGCGAGCTGCTGGGTCTCAACCCAGTCGAGGGTCGGCCGGAAATGTTTATCTGGCAGTCGGTCCCAGCACCGCCTGTGTGCATTCGGCCATCAGTGGCACAGGACAATGCTAGTAATGAGGATGACATTACGACCAAGCTGTCGGAAATAGTGTGGATTTCGGGTATGATCCGGAGTGCACTGCAGCGTGGGACGCCGATTGGAACGATTATGGAGCAGTGGGAGTATCTGCAGCTTCAGATTGCCATGTATGTCAACTCGGACGTTCCAGGCCTTCAGCAACCCGGCTTTGGCAAGAGTGTGCGTGGTTTCTGCCAGCGTCTCAAGGGCAAGCAGGGTCGTTTCCGTGGTAACCTGTCAGGTAAGCGTGTGGACTTTTCGGGTCGTACGGTTATTTCTCCTGATCCCAACTTGGGTATCGATCAAGTGGCTGTGCCGATTTTGGTGGCCAAGAACTTGACATACCCGGAAAAGGTCAACCGGCAAAACATTGAGAAGCTGCGCCAGTGCGTCCGCAATGGTCCTCAGGTGCATCCAGGTGCGCAGCAGATTCTGATTAAGGATGAAACGGGCTTTTACAAACAGAGCCTCAAGTTTGGCGACCGCAACAAGATTGCCGAGCAGTTGCGCTTTGGTGATGTGGTTGAGCGTCATTTGGAAGACGGCGATATCGTGCTATTCAACCGGCAGCCGTCGTTGCATAAGCTCAGTATCATGAGCCATTTGGCCAAGATTCGGCCATGGCGCACGTTCCGACTCAACGAATGTGTGTGCGGCCCTTACAACGCCGATTTCGACGGCGACGAAATGAACCTTCACGTGCCACAAACAGAAGAGGCGCGTGCCGAAGCTATCACACTGATGGGTGTCAAGAACAACTTGGCCACTCCCAAGAATGGCGAACCCATTATTGCTGCTACTCAGGATTTTATTACGGCCGCCTACGTGTTTAGTAGTAAAGACCGCTTCTACGACCGCCGTTCTTTTACACAAATGTGTCTTCATATGATTGACAGCCAAACACATCTGGAGCTTCCGCCCCCGGCAATCCTCAAGCCTGAGGCTCTGTGGACGGGCAAGCAACTGTTCAATATGCTGATGCGCCCTAACAAGAAGAGCAATGTGCTTGTCAATCTAGACGCCAAGTGCCGTGACTACTCTCCGCAAAGCAACAAGGCCCCCGACATGGACCCTAACGATGGCTGGCTGGTGATTCGCAACTCAGAGGTCATGTGTGGTCGTATGGATAAGTCGACAGTTGGTGATGGCAAGAAGGACTCGGTATTCTACGTCATTTTGCGTGATTTTGGCCCGGACGCGGCCGTGGTGGCCATGAACCGTTTGGCTAAGCTGGCAGCTCGTGCCCTGGGCAACCGTGGATTCTCGATTGGTATTGGTGATGTATACCCAACACAGTCGCTGACGGTGCACAAGAACACGCTGGTTGATGACGCGTATAAGAAGTGTGACGAGCTGATTGAGACATTCAAGGCTGGCAAGCTGGAAAAGGCCCCGGGATGCAACCTGGAGCAGACTCTGGAAACTTTGATTGGTGGTATTCTCAGCAAGGTCCGTGAACAGGCCGGATCTCACTGTATCAAGACGCTCAGCCGCAATAACGCTCCGCTTATCATGGCCAAGTCGGGATCCAAGGGTTCCAACATTAACGTGGCGCAGATGGTGGCTGTTGTCGGCCAGCAAATTATTGCCAATGCTCGTGTGCCCGATGGTTTCCAGGACCGGTCGCTGCCGCACTTTCACAAGAATGCCCGCCAACCGCCTTCCAAGGGTTTCGTGCGCAACAGTTTCTACACGGGTCTGGTACCTACTGAGTTCATTTTCCACGCCATGGCTGGTCGTGAAGGTCTGGTCGACACGGCTGTCAAGACTGCCGAGACAGGTTACATGTCGCGTCGTCTGATGAAGTCGCTAGAAGATTTGTCTACTCAGTATGATGATACTGTGCGCACTTCGGGAGGTGGTATTGTGCAGTTCCAGTTTGGTGCCGACAAGCTGGATCCTGTGGACATGGAGGGCTCGGCTGTGCCTGTTAACTTTAACCGCACATTTACGCACGCCGAGAGCTTGACATGGAGTAACGACGATCCCATGATGCTTCCCAACGAGGTGCGTCAGCTTCGCGACGAGATGCTCAACCCTGAACGCAAAAAGTACCCTCGAGTTGGTCTTCTTGGCGACACGCTGGGCTACGAAGATCAGAGTGACTATGCCATTGACGAGCACGATGGTGCGCGCAACTTCCTTAAGACCATTGACGCGTACATTGAGAGCCGTGCTCAGCGCATTGAAAAGGTGATGCTGGCTTCCGGCCTAGACCCCAACATGACGCGTGCTGACGTCCAGGCTTTGGGTCCTGCAGCTGCTGTGCAAATGGGCCATGTCGAGCGTGTAAGCAAGATTTCGCGGACCACGCTGACGCGCTTTATTCGTCTGTGTCTGGAAAAGTTCAAAAAGGCCCATGTTGAGCCTGGCCACGCTGTTGGTGCCGTTGGTGCCCAGTCAATTGGTGAGCCTGGTACGCAGATGACGCTAAAGACGTTCCATTTCGCCGGTGTCGCCGGTATGAGTATCACGCAGGGTGTGCCGCGTATCAAGGAAATCATCAACGCCTCCAACAATATCAGCACGCCCGTCATCGCCTGCCCGCTGGAAAATAACCGACAGATTGAAGTGGCCCGCGTGGTCAAGGCGCGTATTGAAAAGACGTTTGTCTCGGACATCATCAGCTACATGGAAGACGAATGGCGGCCCGAGTGCGCCAAGGTTGTGCTGCAGGTCGACATGGATGCCCTGGCTGACATGAACCTGGGCATCAGCACTTCTGACATTTCCGATGCCATTTTCAAGTTCCGCAAGCTCAAGCTGGCCAAGACCGACATCTACGAAGCCGCGCCCGGCCGCCTGGAAATCATGGTACGTGTTGAGACTGACAAGCCGCGCAAGGTTGCCAAGACCACGCGTGCCCAGCAAATGGACGACCAGGGCGATTTGTTCCTGCGCGCCAGCTACCTGCGGCGCACGCTGCCGTCGGTGCCTGTCAGCGGCTACCCGGACGCCGTGCGTGCCATTATCCAGACCAACGATGAGAGCCTGAACAAGGTGATTGTTGAAGGCTACGGCCTGCGCAGCTGCATGACCACCGAGGGCGTTATCGGTAACGAAGTCACGTCCAACAACATCATGGAGGTCAAGGATGTGCTGGGTATTGAAGCCGCGCGCGCCACGATTGCCAGCGAGATCGGCGAGGTCATGAAGGACATGAACATTGACCCGCGTCACATGGACCTACTGGCCGACGTCATGACATACAAGGGCGAAGTGCTGGGTATCACGCGCTTCGGCCTGGCCAAGATGCGCGACTCGGTGCTGCAGCTGGCGTCGTTTGAAAAGACGCCCGACCACCTGTTCTCGGCCGCCGCCGGCATGAAGACAGACACGATTGAGGGTGTCTCAGAATGCATCATTATGGGCCAGACCATGTCGATTGGTACCGGCGCGTTCCAGATGGTGCGTCGTCTGGGCATTTCGCAGAGCGATGTGGTGCCGAAGCCGACGCTCTTTGAGGACCTGTGGAGCAGCGAGGTCAAGGCCAAAAAGGCGCTGGCCAAAAAGGCGCTGGCCAAAAAGGCGCTGGCCAAAAAGCACGGCGACATGAATGGACATGCAACTGGGGATGCTGTCATGGTGAAATGATGGTCTGCACATATAAAAGCCGACGGAGGGGGAATTAGGGGATCTTTCTGTTCTGTTTTGATACCTTGATTGTAGGAAAAGAAAAAGTAAGAGGGGAGTTTTTTTTTCTTTTTTCTTTCTTTTTTTTTTTCTTTTTTTGGTGGATTAAAAAAGACACTGTACATTATATCTGCATTTAGCAACTACTACTATATACTTGAGACGAAAACATTTGAATATATACGATATGTAGACAACATGCGTGACAAGGAACAAAGACTACCAAAAGAAGCACATAAACCAAAGAAAGCATATATATATATATATTATGTATAAAGAAGAAGCACAGGAAAAAGCAAAAGGTAAGAAAGGGGTGGGGGTATCGTTTCATTACTACCGTGGAGAAAGGGGATAGTGAGAAGGCAAGAGAAAAACAAACACAAAGACATTTCAGAGTCGGTAGAATCAGAAAGAGAATGAATATAAGGAATAAAAGAAGAAGAAGAAGAAGAAGAAAAGGGTTCAAGGAAACGAAAAGGAAGAAAAGAAAAGAACAACAAAGACACGCAAATCAGGTGGTCGCCCACTCTGTCCCCCTCTTCACAAACTTGTCCAACAAGTTCGCCAAGTCCGCCATGGCAAACCGGATAATGTAAAAGGCAAAAAACTCGGCTGCGTGGCGCGTGCACAGCTCCAGGCCCACCTGCGTCTTGTCCGCATGCTTGAGCCCCGGATCCTCCACCTGGCGCGCAATCTGGTCCACCGTCTGTGCCGCGTCAAACAGCCGCGCCAGCGCCTCCATGTACACTGAATTCGGCCCCGAAAACTGCACCTTTTTGACATCGCGGCGCGGCGGCCGCAGTATCGGCGTTGTCGTCATCGGGAGCATTTCCGTCGGCGGGGAGTCGCGCCGCGACGTCCCGTGAGACGAGTCGAGACGCATCGTCACCGAGGCGCCGCTGCCGCCGAGGCTGCTGGTACTAGCCATACCGTTGGCGCTCGACGAGTATTGACTGGTCAGGCCGGCCTGCGAGGTTTTGCTGCGTAGACGGCGCCATGAAAACGATGAGCCTGTCTTGTTGGACACAGAAGTAGAACGTGGCACGGCTGACCCTGATTCAGCCTCGACATTTGCCGACGACTCACGGAAGAGCACACTGGGCGCTTGGATCCCAACGTCGCCACCGAGCTTGCGAGTTAGCTGTTGCGTCAGCTGGTCAAGCACGTTCTCCAGCGACTGCATCTCCTCTAGCATGTTATCGGCATCGTTGGTATCGACACGGCCAAGCTTTTCCAGAGCAGCCGTCAAAGCATCGCAAGCTTGCACCTTGTCGTCAACGTTCTTGATCTTGACGCCCTTGACCTTCCACACATCACGCGGAACAAACAGCTTGTTGCTAATAAAGCCACCGCGTGGGTGACACAGTGTCTGGTACAGACAGCGCATCATCCAGAACGGCCGCAGCAAAAAGTCGTTCGGGCAGGGCTCCAGCGCTACTGGGACATTGGGATCAATAACCGCATGACCGGGCCGAGGAGAAATCGGCATGCCAGCTGACCCGCGGCTGTTGATGTGGTTGAGGCCGGCATCGGAAAAGTACACAGCTTCGGTTGACTCGTTCTTGACATGGTCGGCAAAGGCAGCTGACAGTGGTGTCGGCACATTGGGATAGTTAGACGAGCGGCCGGCATAGGTACTAGCCGGAGTGCCTGGAGACATATCGCTAATGTCGTCAATGTTGGAAACTGACATGTTACGTGTACGCGTACTACGCAAACTGGTCGACGAGTAATTCTTGCGCAACACGCGGCTTGAAATCGGTGACACGGAGCGGCCGTCCTCGGGAATGTCTTCAAACTCGTTGAGCGTCATTGGCGGCGTCGAGTACATGTTGAGGCCCATCGTGACTGGAACTGGCGGAGCGGAAGCTGGCGGGTGCTTGGGAATGATTTCCATAACGTCGTCCACCACTTCAGGCGCCACTTCGTCGTCGTAGTCGCGATGATGAGCCTGTTCCTGGGTAACGGTAACGTCGCTGACATCGGGCGATTGCACTTCGTTAATCTGGCTATTGGTAGACGGCCGTCTCATTGGTTGTGTCTCAATCATCAACTGTTTGGGATTCTGGCCCGACAGCCGGCGGTTGCGAACACTGAGAGACACAGTACTAGCAGTGCGGGATCGGTTTCTGGTTTTCGGGACATGGGCCAAATCGTTTCCATTGTCAGGTGACATCGCCATTGCTTGCTCGTGCAGGGCCTGGGATTGGGATTGAGATTGAGAATGCTCTTCTGCCTCTTCATCTTCTTCCTCTTCTTCTGGCGGTGGCGGCAGCATGTTTTGCGTTTGCGTTTGTGTCTCAAGTTCAGACGGAGCCAGAGACAGCACATCTGAATCAAGACTCATCGAATTACTTTCATCAGGGAAAGTTGCCGATGGCGGTGCTGAAGTTCCGGTGCTAAACCATGTGCGCGTGGCCAAATTGTCAGAACGACTTCGAAAACTGGCCATTTGAGGGCTCATTGCATCATCAACGTAATTATTGTTTCGGTTGGCATCATAATCGTCAACTTTGTAACTAGCCACAATCGGCTCTTCATCACTGGAATTGGCATCGTCGAAAAAGTCTCGGGATGCGCTGTGCGGCAGCACCTGATTCTGCTGAGGTTGTCGCTGTAGTTGAGCTTCTTGCTGGTGACGGTCTTGCTGGTTCTGCTGCTGGAGATCCCGTTGAAGCTGCCGCTCCTGTTCAAGTCGCGAAGTTTCCACCTGCGTCTGACGCACACGCTCCTTGGCTTGTTCCACGTTGCGCATCGCTTGCACAACAGGATCCTCGCTTTCCATGGTTGGCGCTTGTTGATGTTGACGCGGCACCACTGGCGTTAGAGGCTCGTACGGATCATCGTAGGCCGCCTCTACAGCCGCATCCAGAGCTGCATCAAATTCAAATTCACTGCCTCTATTGGCTGGCTGCATCTGCATCTGCATTTGCATTTGCATGCTCTGTCTGCTTGGATGCTGCATAGATGAAGAACGTGAGTGAAGCGACGAAACCGTAGATTCGCCAGAGCCACCGCCATGATCCAGCCAAGAGTCTTGACTGCGAGCGCGCGTATGAAGGCTGTTGTTGGATTGCTTTCTACCAAGGTCTCTGGCTGCGTTTTGCGACGCGAACTCGCTGCGGAGATCCGCTGGAGGACGAGGCATCAGTCCATTGCTATAGTTGGGACTGGGATTTCGGCTACCGGCACCGCGGTAGGGCGAAAGCGGTCGAGGCATGTATTGTTCATCATCGGGGTGCTGCAAAAACATGCGATCTGAAGATCCCCATTCGCTGTTCGCTGAGGGAGAGGTTGAAAAGGCCGACTGAAGGTGACCGGTACGTTGCTGCCTTTCGGGGACAGCAAGCATTTGCGGCTGGTGGTATGCTGGCTGAGGAGGCTCGCCGCAGTAGGTGCTGTTTTGTGTTCTGGGCGTTTCAGTTTCGTAGTGAGTTTCAATCTCTTCGTGGTACTGAGCTTGTAGGTTCTGAGGAAACATGAAGTCCGTGCTGTCTCGCTCCGGTCGTGCTGGAAGTTCTTTTTCATCTTCTATTTCCAATTGTCCCATGCTGTCGAGTTCCTCTATACGTGATGTATAACGGTCACGCTTAAGACAAAATTAGTACTGGTTCTTGTAACGAGGCCAAAAAAAATGAAAATAAAGGCGAAACCTACAATTTCCTCAAGCCGGCGTCGCACATCTTCCACCCCAACGCGCATAATCACTTGGTCTAATAGCTCACTGGCTTCAATGTACGCTCTGCGAGCGCCCTCAAAATTTTGGACATTGTCAAGTTCAACTGCTGTGTTTGCTTTTTGCAAAGCACGTGACAACATCTCCTTTTGTGACGGTTTACGCGGACGCGACGCTGGCTGTGGGCTGTCCGTCGTCCGCGAACGAGCTGTCGCTATGCGGCTGTATGGGTCGGCGGCGGCGGCGGCGGCGGCGGCTGAGCCAGTATAACGGTCGTATGATGAAGGCATTAGTATTGCTGTATCGGGGGTATGGGTCATGCTAGTCTGGTCGTCAAGAGGGATACTGTGTGTGTTGATCCGCAGATTTTGGTGGTGGTTGGGATTGTAGTACTCGTAGCCATGACCGCCTCGGTACATGGCGTCACGGAGTTGTTCCGGAAGTAATTCACCCGAGGCCGAAGGTTTCTGCCGTGGGTACAATTCCAGTTCTTTCTGCTGTTCAAGTGAGAGCGACTCAGAAACAGGAACAGATATATCCAGAGGGCCTAGCGCCGGGAGCGTTAGGGTGAGTGGACCGACAGAAGAGGCAGCAGAAGTAATGGACTGGGCGTCACTGCTCTGTTGCTGATGACTAGGGGGTGTGCTATTAGTACTAGCAGTAGTGGATGCCGAGTGGTTTGAGGATTTTTCCGGTGGAAAAGGAGCCAGGGGCAAAACTGAGGACGCTCTCCACAACCGCGATGTAGCTGACTGTACAGCAGATTGTCTGGGCTTTGAAAAAGACGACGATGTCTTACGCGCTGGTAGCAAAGAAGATGTTTGCGGGGAAGGGCGCGTCGGGGCCGCTGTCGCCGATGAGCTTCGGTTACGGCGCGCAAAAGTCGAATTTGAGCCAGAAGCGTTATTCCCCGAGAAGGGTGACGCAAAGGCCAGAAACGAAATACGGTGACGCTGAAGTGATGCCGAGTCAATGCTCACGCGACGATGATGGAGCTTGTTTGTAGGGCGAGCGTTGTTTAACAAGTTTAAAGAGACAGAAGGTTGGTTTGAAGCCTCTGAGTTGGGCGCACCGCTTCTAGTGAGTTTTGTCTCGTCTTTAGGAAAAGTCGCAGTTGAAGTTGACTTGTCATGTGCCGGAGAAACAGGCGATTGAGCGAGAACGGAAAGATGGCGTTGAGAAGAAGTGGAAATGCTGTCGTTTATGGTTTTGGCTTTGGATGGCGCACTGGCAGCAACCGACTCAATACTACCACTGCTAGGAGTAGAAGTAAGCGGCAGAGGAGGCCGTGGGAATGGTTGCGAAGGAGGCGTACCGGAAGAACTAGGGTAAAGAGACGGTTGAGGAGTCTTCAAAGACTGCGAACGCTGGTGGCGACGAGGAACAGAGAAAGAAGGAGCAAAAACGGGCGCAGAAGCAGAGGAAGAAGAGGCCTGTGCATTTAAAGCTGCATGTGGTATTGGGATTCCTGTAGTAGTCGAAGCGCCAATGGAACTGACAGTGGCAGTTCGGGGGCGGACAAATGCAAGAGCAGAGGCCAAATTTGACGCTGGTATGCTAGGACTAACGGCAGATGAAGATGGCGAAAGATAAGGCGGAGGCAAAAGCGGTGATTTTCTGAGTGTATGCGGCGCTAGAGCAGGCGAAAACACGGACGGCGGGCTGGTCGCTTCGGTCGAGTAGCTTAAGTCGTGAAGCGTGTGATCGCCAGTGCTTGAAGTCGCAGTGGTTGCTGCGGGCGAGGGAAGTCCCGTAGCAGCGCCAGAAGAAAAAGGGCCCGATGCAGGCGCAGATAAAAGCCTAGAGGCCGGAGTACTTGTAGAGGCAAAGACAGAAACAGAGGTAGAAGTAATAGAAGTGGGTACAGATGCAGACGCAGATGCGCTACTAGAAATAGGCTTAGGCGAAGAAAAGAAAAAAGAGCGGTTGTAATCTAAGTCGTGTTCGTAGGCGAGATGTGGGCCGGCAGATTGTGTCTTGGATTGCTGATTTTGCAGTGACGGACTACGGACATATAATTGCTGATTCTGGTAAGAAGCAGCAGAGTGAGACAGAGTCGGAGTCAAGGTTGACCTAGGAGTTGATTTGGGAGTCGGCCTTGAAGCTGACGGTGGCGTCGATGTAGTCGCAGCTGGTGAAGCAGAAACAGGAGCAACGGTAGAAACAGAAATAGAAGAAAGAGTAGAAAAGGACGAGGGAGCGGCGGGAGCAGAAGGGCGGCGACGAAGACCACGGGGTCTGCCAGGAACAGGAGTTCTGTTTCTACCAGGAGAGGTAACAACCCCCAGAAATTAGAACAAGGCGTTTGCAAGCAAAAAGGGAAAAGTAAACAAAAAAGCAAAAGCTACCGGGAAAAGAATAAGGAAGACGAAGCCCCGACGAGCAAGGGTGTTGGTTGGATTTGACAAGGACCTGGACTTTGTGCTGTATTTCTAGCGTTTTTTCGTGCCAACTTTCTGGCAAGATGACACAGGGGGTGAGAGAATAGAAGAGGAACTTCTTTCTAGTGGGTTTGCTCAGTAGGATTAAGAAGTATTTGGGGGACATGTAACAGATGAGAGGTGCTAAATTTGGCAAAAGCTATGTACCATACATGTACACATGTATGTACGTACGTATACAGACATAAATGCATCAGGGATTGTTAAGCACCTGGAGATCCCCGGTACCGTGAGCTAGGCTTTGCAACACGAGAGAGAGCACGAGGAAGAACAGAAATAACGAACATCACAGGTAACTTCTCTGTGCTGCCTCCTAAAGAGAAAAACATGATGCTCCGTTTATAGATATGCGCTTCAAGGTCCAAGCTGACAGCCATGCATACTTATGCAAAGGCAAGCAAACGCATATGTATATGTATGCCCATGCATACATATAAATGTAAGACAAAGTCATGTAAAGCAAAGTCAAGCAGCATGCTTTTGCCCATATTAAATCTGCCAGTTTGGCTGTTGGATTTGTGGCTCATTTGCTGCTTCTTTTTGGGTTGCTTTTGCAGTTCTGATACACGCGGATTCAGGGGTGCGCTAACAAAAAGAATTGTGAAGGAGCAATTGGAAGCATCAAGCACTGGCCGCGTGCCTCTTTTTGCGGTAGCGACAAGCGCCAATCAAAAGCAAGCCCAATTTGACAAGCTCAAGGGAGAATGCAGAAGCTCGATAGAGGGATGAAAAAAAAAAATGACGTACCGATTGTCGTCAGATGGAGTGTGTGAACGTCCTTGACCAGTATAGGCCGGGAGCGCAGATGCCGATGTGTTGTATGCCGACGAGGATACAAGCTCCGATAAAGTTTTCGGGCGTTGGCCAGAAGACATAGACCGAGAGCCAGATCCAGACCGGCCAGTGGCAGTCGCAGTCGCAGTCGCAGTCGCAGAGCCAGAGCCAGAGCCAGCAGTAGTGGGCAGAGGTGACGCCCCGATGCTAGGGCCTGTCACAGCCCGTTTGGTCCTAGTAGCGGTAGCGTCCTTGCCATTACTGGGATTAGTTGTGCTAGTGGTAGTACTAACACTGGCTCTAGTCCGCGAGCTAGTAGTTCGTACCTTTGATGAGGATGCCATATTGTCACTTCCAATAACATCTTCAGTCTTGGGCGGCAGCGGCAGCGATGATGAAGGCGGCGGCGGTGGCGGACCTTTTGGTTGTTGCGGTAAAGAGGCGTACGGAGACGAAGAGGCACGTGCTACCAGACGGCCACTAGCACGATCCACGCTGTGGTTTCTTGATGCATTACGGCGCTGTGGTGGTGGCGGTGAGTCTTCTGATAGGGCAGCCTGGTAGCTAGAGTAATGCCCAGAAGCAGTTTCTGGGCGGGTTGCATGCCCGCTACTGCTGCTATGGCTCTGTTTATAGCTGTAGTTGGGGTAGTTGTGACTCTGACATTGGTTCTGTCTGTGACCATAATCATGATTCTGTCGTAAATTGAAGCTCTGGCTCTGGCTCTGGCTCTGTCTATGGATGTCATTGTAGGAGGCGGCTCCAGGACTCGGTTGACGATATTGTTGCTGGCTCTGAGATTGACTTTGGTAAATCTGTGACGGGCTCTGGCTGCGAAAGCGATTCTGGCGATGCAATTGCTCATACTGATCTGGTGTTTCTGTAGCAAGTGCTGTTGATGATGCTTCGTGCGGCTGTGGACGACGAAGATGCGGGTTTGCCGCCCGAATGGATGAGGTTGCGGCCGCAGCAGATAAAAAGTCGGCGCGGGCATTATGGAATTCAATGGATAGCGGAGACGCAGGCGGTGGCAGGTTATGGGCTTCCACCGAAAGCTGTGAGCCCAGTGATAGTGATGAGACGGGCATGATGGAAACAGGCACGGCTGATAGACGTAGCCAGGAAAAAGGTAGGAAGGGGATAGAAGAAAGGGTTAAGAGATGCGAGCCTTGCGGGGTGCCTTCCGTTCCGGATGGCGGCAATCACCGGTTCTTTCCTTGGATGCTTCAGGCAATAGCGGGTTGCTGGCGTGGTATGTAGTATTTCGTACAATGTAAGTCGGTCTCTTGAGAAGGGCGCTAATGCGGACAAAAAGCCGGGTGTATTATAACGAATAAGGCAAAAGAATTGGCTTATATATTTACTGTGCGCGAGTGTATTCAACGGTTGGTTATATGCAATGGAGTTAAACAGCTGTTGCTGTGGTTGTTGTATCCTCGCTATGGTGATGCTAGCAATAGCATCCACAAGTATGATATGTATCCGCAAAGTTGGCGTTGCTCAATAATAGTGCCACAACCCCTGATCAAGTACTGTAGGCGACTTGTTATGTATGGTATGGTATGGTTGTATGTAGTATGTATGTAGAACGAAGACGTGAGATTAAGGCTCAGCAAGGTAATACAAAAGCCTATGTAAGAGGGATATACAATGAGCTGACGTTGTATTGCAAGAAGGGGAAAAAAGGAAGTGATTTTCGGTGACGGCTGGCATGAAGATTTGAAGAGTAAGAGAGCAAAGAAACAAAGGATATAGAGAACTTGAAAATAAAAAGAGCAAGAGAAAAGAAGTAGAAACAAAGAACCATCGGCAGATGTATGTATTCTTCTTGGCAGGTTTATTTGTTACATTTATTTGTTATATTGTCTGTTGTAACAAAGAACCGACGTGTTGTGAGAAACCACCCCATCACGGAAGACGGGACGACGCTTTGGTGATTTTTTTTTCCCCTTCGCTTGCGAGCATTGGTCTCTCTCTCTCTCTCTTTCTCTCTTTTTTTTTTTATTTCTCTTTTACTCCTCAAAGTATAAAGCCCAAAAACTCGATTACATACTCTACTCTTCCTCAGTCCTCAGCTGATCCAGAACTTTGGCTCAGCTTGTAGCTGCAAACCTACATCCATACCTAAAGGTGGAAGCACCAACAATCTTTGTTTAATAGGCATGCAGGTTATCTAATATGTATGTACACTCAACACACAGACTTCTAACACGGTCATAGTGGCAAAAAGAGCGTATTCCTCTTCGCTCTGATCCTTCAGGTGTGAGCACCCGGCACCCGCTTGGCAAAGCAGGTACGGGTCTTTAAGTGTGCATGCATTGTGCAAACTTGTACTTGTACGTATGTATGTATGTATGTACATATGTACCCATACATATGTATGTAATGCATATGACTTGCTTCTTAACAAACCCCCGTCGCTTCCATCACATGTTCAACAGAGTCTCTTTTACTCGGAATTTCTTTTCATGACGCTTGTCGTGTGTCGCCTGCGCTGATCCGATGTTGCAAACGTTTTTCGTTTCTCAAGAGCACGAACCGTGTTTCCGCTGGCCACTTTGTGTGGTGCTCTGCAGGCCCTTTTGTGATATCCTATTGCTGATGCCGCCGATCACAGTGTTTGATGTCCTCACTGGCTTGTTGGTCTACATCTTTTCTTTATCTCCTCGGCCTTTCTAGCAGTACTATCTACATGTACAAACAATCACGTCGTTGTGCGACTACCCAATGCGTTAATGGCACAGCATACAGCACTTGTCCCCCAGTTCAACAAGTCCCGACGGCCGACTTTTCTAGCTTGTGTTTGTCCTTGTTGTTCTACGCATCAATGAGAAAAAAAAAAAAGACTATGTAATAGAGACAAACCAGCCAAGCTTTGTTTGTTGCGTTACTCGGCTAGACTTGTACAAGCGCCACTACCACCACACTAGCAGCCCTGAGCAACACATAAGAAACTTATTCTGTTTGTAGACGGTTTGCGTGGTTGCTTTCTCGGAACTATGTGTATGTATGTATGTTGCATATTGTTTGGTGTTCTGTGTTCTGACGCATATCATATCAGTATTTCCTGGCGGCAAGCTCGTTTTTCTTCTTTGTATTTGAACTCTCAGAAAACTCTAATTCTATTTGACCTAAAGCCTCAAGATAAGTCCGTCCGCAAAAATCCTCCCCAAGAGAGTTCTTAGGAGAAGCTTGAAATGGCAGCGCGCACGCCTTGATGTTTCGTCTAATGTATCTTGAAAACACTCGACCCTCCACACTCATAAATTTTCCATTCCTGTATGTATGTACATATGTACATAGTTTATCTCCTCGTCTGTGGTTCTTTTTTTCGGGAACATCATGTATCAGTCCGTTGTCTCAGCGTTCTTCTTATTTTGCCCAGCTTTTAGCTGTCAGGCCTGTCAAATCAACTCTGGTAAGCCTGTGCCGCTACCTCTCTCGTAATGCATACATAGTTGTGTTGATGCATATACATAGTATATCTACAACACTCTTGTTCTCCAATGGTTTCTGGGCGTCACGCTGAGGGGAACCAAAATCATAAAAGGGAATATCGCACCCAAAGCAAAACTTCGAAACATGTAAGGGCGGGGCATCCAGTTCAAGAGAGTCTCATCTGGTGGCCAATGCGCTTTCTTTTGTTCCACCTCGTCTTCTCTTCTCTGCTTGTAGGAAAACAAAACCTTGTATTTCTTTTTCACGTCTTGCCTGGATTTTCCATCATCGATATCAAAGTACTTTTCTCTATTTACGGGGGGTTTCTTCTCTATTACTTTCTTTCTTCGTATATACGTATACGTACATGTACATACTACAGTACATACATACATACATACACATGTATTCGTTAACCCAAGTTCTAATTTCCACCTCGTGCATATGTATGTACCTTGTTCTTGTTTCCCGCCTCCTCTCTGTTCAAAGTCCATTGTCACATTGCATCCATTTCCCTTGGATGCAAGCGCTCGGTGATATGCCACCATTCTCCTTGGATCACGTCGTCATTTTTATGCTTTCTTCTAGTTCTCAGGAAGCCCCCAAAGTGAGATACTTTAGCTGGGGGTAGTAGACAACGAATCACCAAAGTGCCTTAGCAGTGACTCATTGTAACCCTAACTCGTCTTCATTTCTCTTTCTCGCATCCGGCGTTTTTGACAAGTTCTTGGTGTCTTCTCCTGTGTTTCTTGATTGGGGTTTATCATTATTTTCCCTTTTATTAAGCAGGCTAGCGTCTTTTCTTCCTGGCGCGGGTTTGCTCATGCCGCCATGTCCAACCCTAACAAGATGACATAAATTATGGGCTTGATTATGCCTCAAAGCAACGAGAAGAATGCAAACCCCAATTAATTCTTTGCCCACCATGAACATTTTCTGCAAGCGCTTGTGGCCAAAACAGCAGAATTTTCCATGTGACACCATACAACAACAGGATGATAACCATATACTTTGTCCCCCTCGCGTTGTACAGCAGTGAGCCAAACGCCATTCCACCTGGGCATAAGGGGGGAAAAAAGGATGTACCGGAAGATAACACAAATGAAAAAGAGAAACAAAGAGAGATAGACGAGAAGTAAGAAGAGAAAAAGAAGAAGCTGGCCGTTTCTGTCGTTGGTAGAGCGGGACGACTTGATGGCCACAGCCACCGCTGTATCCTGGTTGCCACTGAAGCTTTGTTACACAGTCTTACCGCAACTACGCTTGAAGCTTGTGGGGGTCTTGTGACTGGTGATGACTCTCCGGTTACCGGCTTTATGCCTTGAGAATCCTTTCTTGTTACCTGCTGGCCACAGTAAGAAAACACTGCACTCACCACCTTCTGCTCCATTCCGCAGCATAAACGATAGAGATCAAACATGGACCTACAACACGGACAATAACAAAAGAAAACAATGGCAGAAGGGAATCAATAGCCCAGAAGGCATGAACGAGTAAAGAACTTGTGAAACGCACGTGGCTCCAAGGACGATTTGTGAGGCCATTCACAACGTGTCGTCTGACAAGGAGAAACAGGAGACTTCCAAGGATAGGGTAAATGTGAAACTTGACATGATGATTTGAATGTATATTGATGTCCGTATCAAGCAGAATAGCGAAGGCGAGTTCATAGCCAAAGTAAGACGCCATGGGAGTATGTAGTACACCATGTTTGAATATTTATGAGATGAGTTGTAACAAAAACAAAATAGAAATAATGAACCACCAGAACAAAAGACAGAAGCAGAAAGCCAAGTAAAGCCTGTGATGTCATGAGCGGAAGAGTAGTGGTAAACAAAAGAGCGTACAAAAGAAAAGAAAATGAACAAGATACAGCAGAGCATAACGGCGTTAAAGCATCAGAAAAGTAACAAGAAAAAAAGAACGGCACAAACAAGACAAAATCAGTGCGTGTACCGCTTCGAGGGAACGCCGCCAAGGTATCCTCCTGAGTTCATGTATCCATCATTCATCGGCGTTGACATGGGCATCGATGACATCTGCGGCATCGACCCCACCATCCCATCAAACTGCACCGGATCGTAGTAGCTTGCACCGCTGCCCATGCCCGGCATCTTTGCGTACTCATCTCCATGGCTGCCCGAGTAAGAGTGTCCAAACGCCGCGCCCGGCCCACTCATAACCGGCGGCTGCACGCCCATTGGCATGTTCATCGGCATGCTAGTCTGCATCGGTATGCCGCTGTTCATCGCCGGGTTCGGCGGCATCGTGGTGCTGCGTGAGATGCTTTGCCGGCGCGGCATGGAGCGTGGGTTCATCGGGTCATTGGCTGGGAACATGCGGCGCGTGGCCGCCACGGCCGGCGAGTACGGCACCGTGTTGCTCCAGGATCCAGAGGTGGGCGTGCGCGGGCTAAAGGCGCTGCCAGTGGCGTCCGAGTTGACGGTGCTGGGCGAGTCGAGGCCGGGGACGGAGTATGGATCAAGGCCGACAATGCGGTCAAGCCATTTGTTGTACAGACTGTGACAGGCAGCCTCGTAAACCATGTGCGTGAAGGACTTGATTTGGACTGACAGATTCTCCTCGGGGACTTCATACAGATGGTTGTGCTTTGTGAGAATCTCGCGGGCATTCTGCTCGCCATACTGTTCATTCCACTCCCAAAAGGCATTGAGCTCTCGCATGAGATCGTCGCTCACCACGGTTGAGCTGGGCGCTTTCTCCGAGGGGAAAATCACTTCAAAGATTTCTGCCCACTGTTCCGCAGGCTTCATGCGGGACTTGGCAATCTTGTAAATCTTGAGACGCTTTGAAGGAAGTACGCCGTTGTGAATTGACTGATCACGGGGCGGGCACGGCGGCTCAGCCTTGAGATGAGCGTCTCTGACGCGGTAGTTTGGGTACGTTTTCATGCAGCGAGGGCAGTGGATCGTGAAGCGGTGGCACCAGCGGATGTGCGAGACCATACTGGCGATATCTGGAAAGACAAAGCCGCCACAACCCGAAAACTGCTGCTTGTCGTACATGGGGAACGGGCAGGCATAGGCTTGCTGAAACGACACGCTGCTCCGACGACGGGCTGAGTATGATGGAGGGAATGCAGCGGGCTCGAATCCACCCTGCTTGTCGCTGACGCGCGAATTTCCACGGGGCCGACGCATTCCCGAGCCATCCATATCAAATCTACTAGCGGGAGGCGGACGCAGGGCTCCACCGCTGCGGAACCAGTAGCTGTATTGTTGAACAGCACTGTTGGAGGCGGCATCAAACGACTGCATGAAGGGATGCTGGTTGTCCAGTCTATCGCTATCTTCTGGGAAACCATCAACACACGAGTTGTGGCTAGAGTCTGAGTCATACTCGTTGGCAATCTCTGTGCGCGGCGCCATTGACACAAAGTCATCCTCACCTTCTTCATCAGGAGACGACTCAGTAGTCCCCGGAGCAAACGGAACAGCAGGAGGATTGGTTTCATGCGACGACTCACGACGAGGCCGTGAAGTGGGCGGGCTCGGAGCACGGCCAAAGCTTCCAGTGCGAGAGCGACGTCTGCCAACATCGTCATCGGATTCCTCGGGAATAGTTGACTTGGGACGCTGAGGGCCCATAGCAGGACGGCCGCTGGTGTACGACGGACGCCGGTGCTTATCAGAGCTGGCCGAGACAGGAGAAGGAGGAACAGCCGGCAGGACAGTGTCGCCAGTGCGTGCACTGGAGCTGGAAATGGTGCGGCCGGGATGATGCGGCCGCCGTCCAGACAAGGCCTCGGTAGGGGCTTCAGGGGCTTCAGGAGGCAAAGTGCTGCTGGTTCTTGCGGCATTCTCACGCGACGAGCGGGTTGGGACGCTTTCGCGGCGATGGTGGTATTGTGCTGTAGGAGGGGTAGACGAGTGCTGGGACGTTGAGTTGCGGTGACGGCTGCTGCGGGGATGAGAGGGCATGTTCCATTCATCATTGCTCTCAGAAACATGGGCATAGTTGAAGTCGGGAGACTGGCTCATGTTGGAGTTGCCTGAGCCAGCGTACGGATTCCATCCCGTCTCATATCCATCAGGCCGACGAGGGAACCCTTCAAAAGACGGCCGATGAGCGTGAGAAAAGGATCCGCGGTGGTCAGAGCCCATGGATCCACTGACATCATCGCCCCAGTCGCTGTGAGACCTGCGAGACCGACGACTGCGCTGGCTTGTGGGCATTGGCACTGGCATAGTACCCGACCGGGACTGCGGCGACTCGGGAACATGAGGCTTTGTCGTGTAGTTTTCCGAGTTTGGACGACGAGAAGACCGTCCGTTGGACCGAATTGATGATCTGCGGCCGTGTCTGTGACTCTTTCTGCTACTACCAGCGGCAGACTCCGAGTCACTAGGCACATCGCCATGCTCGGGCGTCGCGGGCTCGACAGGAGGCGAGGGGACTCTGGGCAAGTTTTTGGGACGCTCAGCATACTTGTGGTCACTGCGACTGCTTTTGTGGGAGCTCTTGCGATGTGATTTACGGCTTGATTTTCGGTGGGCTTTAGAGTCTTGCGAAGGCTTGAGGTCTTCTTGATCGTCCTTGGTGGGTTGGGCTTCCTTGGCCGATGGGATCTCGCTAAGCTGCTGCCTTTCTGTGTCGATAGCAACAAGCTGCTTGTTCGAGTCTTCATCATCGTTGTCAGATTGGCTCTCACTGTCGGTTGTGTCGGTCTCGGTGCCAGAAGAGAGTTCATCGCTTTCATCGTTTTGGGCTGCAGGGGCAGGCTCAATGGTTGAAGACTTGGCTTTGGGTGTAGTTGAGTTCTTGGTTATCTGAGTGGCAACAGGAGTCTTGGGCGTCTGATCAGCAAGAGGCTGGGACAAATGGGCCTTTTTCTTCTTGTCATCAGTCTCATCGACTTTGTCTTCACCAGCAGTAATCAGGCGCGGCTCCTCATCACTCTCGTCACTGGTTTGATGATCGCTCTCTGGATCAACAATTTCAGGTTTGACATCCAGAATTGGTATGTCTTTAAACTTCTTTGGCGGAGTCTTCTTGGGTCCGAATGGATCTTCAATGCCCATGTCACCAGCTTCGTTGTGGGTAGACTCGTTGCTTTCAGGAAACTCCGAATCATCACGACTGCTGCGGTGAGAGCGGCGCCGAGGAGTTTTGATAGTCGAGGGAACCTTGGAAGATTTGACCGAACTAGACTTGCGGCGAGGATGGCTGTACTCGGGCTCGACACTGGGTGGACTGGACGACCGTTTAGATCGATGCCACGCTGTGGTATCGAACCCGGGGGGCGGTGCGGCCGAGCTGCGGTGTGAAGGCCTTGAGCCAGGAACAGTGCGAGGGCTGGGGTAAGCCTGAGCTGTGAAAGGGTCCATCTTGGAACGGGAGGATGAAGAAGTAGTGCGTCTGCGGCTGGAGCTTGGCTCATGTGGCGGATAGTAGTAGTCAGAGTGTTCACTGTCAGACTCGACTGCATAGGCCGGGGCCTCTGGCTCGTAGTCTCGGTAAGAGGGCTTTACTCTGCTACTACCTGAGGAAGCATGGTGAGACTTCCGGCCGCTGTTGGCCCGGGTGCGGCGGTAGGGGTCTGCATGTTCTTCGGGGCCACGAGAGTTCATAATGCTATGCAGCAAGGCATGAGCAGACAGAAGAAGGCAGATGTAAAGATAGTATTCCAGATTGTGAAGATGGACAAAACATAAACAGGACTAAGAAGACTGGGGGCGTGTAAACAAAGAAACTGCGAGGAACAAGGGGAAGGATAAGAAAAGTACAGGAATAAAAGATGAGAATGGAAGACGGTCAAAGACGACGAGGAAGAAGGTAAAATGGCAGTAAAGCTGCAGCTAGAAAGCGGTTTTAGAGGTTATAATAAGACGATGACAGGCGGCCAGGAAAACTGTGGGGAGACAACAACAAGGAGCAAAGAGGGAAAAATCAAGAAGTGGGATGCGGATGGATGGCCTATGAAGGACTTGGACGTTCTGGTTCAGTAGGATTGCAGCGGGGTTTTGCAATTGGTACTATGTACATACATACATATGTAGCAATATGAGTGGTAGTGGGAGCCTTAATAACTTATGTGCATATTACATGTGCATATTTCCATACTTCACAAAGCACAGTCAACAATACATAAACACTGCAAACGATCTTCATGATCAAAGATCTGAAATCAGGCGAACTTGTTTCATTGCCGCTATCAACTGGGCTTTTGTGTTGAGGGCGCTTGACCGGGATTCTCTAGCGGATGAAAAAATCGATGCTGTGGCTGGTGTTGCTATGGCGATGATGGCCCTCTTCCTGGGACGTGACAGCTGAGTCGTTTCACACAAGAAGAGGTTCTGGAGTTAACAGGTTGTTTATATGTATCTATTGTTCTAGTGATTGCGATTTTCCTCGTGTGTAAGTGTTGTAAGACTGGATGTGATGAGAAGCAACAACGCAGCCTGACTTGACTTAAAGCTCAGCGGACCAAAGAACAAACTTCAAGAACTTGTTTATTGGGTTCAGCTGCGCAAGCTTGGGTTCAGAGTCCAGGCCCTTTGCCACAATGTACTGGTATGTACATACATACATACATACATACAGCAAAAAGACACCATCCTTGACTTGGAGGGAAATCAACTCTGGGTCGATCCAGTAGCAGTCGTCGTGTTGCTTTGGTCTACAGATATCAGGAAAGGGATTGCATCGCTAAAGCTGCAGAGGAAGTGAGGGGGGACACTGAAGGGGCAAAGAGATATGACTGCCACCAAGTCAGATACTACATCTATACAGGCATACATATGTGTACTACATCTGTACATGCATACATATGTGCATACGCGTGTGTACATACATACATACATAGTATCATAGTGCAGCTGTATAACTTATGCAATATGTAGCCGCCAACGACCAGGGGGTCGTCAATATGAGGCGAACTTCAAGATTTTGTCTTGCAGACAGCCAATGCGCTGCATGTAGGTTTTTGTATATGTACATACATAGTATGTATGTATGTATGTGTTTGACTGGGACTATTGCTTGCACAAACAACAAAAACAAGCTGCATTTTTCTTCTCTTCGTCTTTGGCCTCATTACGAGGGCTGTGTTTTTCTTTTCTGTACAGACATCCTATCTGAGGATTTCCTCAAAGAGGGGAGCGGCAAGAACCATGCAGATAAGTGCATATGTATTGTACGTCTCAAAACGATGTCGTAAACAGGGTCTAGTTCAAATTGCTTTGTTTTAGGCTAACTTGTAAAGCGTTGAACATGTGAGACGTCAAGATTTAGTTAGCGCTGAACGTCTTCTGGCACCAGCGTCAAGTTGAATCAAAAAAGGCCCTTCCTTGTATGTATAATGGATATGGTAGGGGTCTAAAAGGTGGGGTGGCGTGGCAGTTGGAACTATGAGAAGCCAGGATTTAGCCGGCTCCACTAAAGGAAACAAAGAACAAAGCTGGGCAACTATCAACTATGTATGTAACAAGTATGTACATACAGTACTCCGTAGTATGTACTTGTACATAAGTATCATAGGTACCAGTACATAATTAAAAAATGAATCAAGGCTACGAATGCCTCTGTCGATGATCGTCAACTAACGCTTCCAACAAAAGCAGATGCATGGGAAAGCAGCTGTAAAAGGCTCGCTACACGCAACAAGTCATTCTGAGCTGTTCTTTATTTGGTGCTTATCTAATGATGCTATGCACATACGTATGTATGCACTACATACATACATATGTACATACTTGTGCATACATTCAAGGCTACAGGTTTTCTGTAGAAACGGCATAACACCCAGCTCGATGAAATAGAACAAGCACAGGCGCATGCATCAAAGAGTCCTATGGAGTACATGATACATACATACTATTGGACATACTATCTACTACTTGTACTGATAATGTACCCGCAAAGTCAGAGAACAAAAGAGGCAACAAATGGCGATGCGTGGCCTGCAATTGGACCATTGGGTGGCTGCTAACCTGCTGGTTCAAGGGGGCGGGCTGTCAGGAGAGGCAACAATCCAAAAACAGTAACGGGAAGCCTCGTTTTTGATCTCTGCGTTTCCTTGTTCTCATTCTTTATGTTCTCTTCCTAGGGAGACCATTTCTCCAAATTGGCAGAACAAATAAGGCTGCACTCGATGAATTACGTGGTTGTGTTTATGATTGATCCTGAATGACAGATTATTTCATTACTTCAAGCTGTATGGACCTCGTTCACAAGTATGTCAAGTATGTGTGCATGTATGTGTGTGTACAACTTTCGTTGGGCAGATGCTCCCTTTTGCGCAACTGACGTTCAGCAAAGGCCTCCTGTTTGTCACTAAACCCTAGGGTTAAACATATAAGTCAACCACCAAGTGGGCTCAACTAAACTACATAAATACGACAAACAATCGGTCGATTACATCATCTCGTGTCCAGCTTCACCACTTTTTTTTTTTTTTCGTACTCCGTTTATCTTCTGTGCCGGAATTATGCAGTTATCCGCCAAGCGAGCGTGATAGGTTAAACCAAATTGAATACAAGAACAGGGGCGCATAAATTGTTGCCGATGAAGCCGCCCAAGGAGACAGATGGCTAGAGGGTTGTTTGAGACAAGAGTAATGAGCCCTTTTTTGTTCACGCGTTTCAAGAAGCACGCCGTCAGCCACTTTGTTTTTTCTTCTCTCTTCAAGATGAATTTTGTCAGATATACATACTTTACTTTGTCATCCGCCCTTATCCCAAGTCCAAATTTCGAGATTGGAAGAAAGGAAAATACGACGCCACAGGTGGTATTTCCCTTGATCGTCAAATTTACATCTTTGTCACCAACAATTTCGATGATTGGCGAGTAATTTTGCAAGGCAGGAAGGGCATGTTGCAGCAGTTTGTAAGCCAAAGAAACAAACATCAGCTTTTAGTTGGGTGCCTCTGATATCTTTTCAGGTTCAAATCCCAGGTGTAAATCCAATTGTGCTTGTCATCAGCTGCTATACAGAGTGAATATAGCTACCATGATATAAGATGTACCGGTCTCTGCATCTATCATATGCGTTGCTCAAAACACGCCATCGCTTTAATGAATCATGAGGACTGAGAATTAGGGCTCTGGGTGGGTGATGAATGGCTGAGCTGACCTATAGTGTCGCATTCTGTCGCCTCGGACATACAAGAGAACCACGCCAGTTACATGTAGTATGTACAAGTAAAAATAAGAAACAAAGTTCCCTCGGCATGTTACTCTAAACAAGTAAGTTTCCGATCTAATATCTGTAAGTGTAAGCTTTGCTTATGTATGGTATTGTGCACACGCTTATCGCGAAGTTTACCAGAATACCCAATGTGTCGATTACCTGAAATTTATGGTTGCATGAAAAGTACATATACATATGTATACACTATAACATACATATATGTACTTGTACCATATGTAGTACATATCAAGTAAAGAGGGAACGGAGTGTTATTGAAAATGAGGATCGGTCTAGCCCCAGTTACAAAACAATTCATGTCTCCTTCTAGGAATCCATCAACTTTAAGCCCATTTATCTAGCAAGTTGCATATCAAAAGATCGATGCAAAGAACCAAGACCGGTGACCTTGTGATGTGTGTGGAGCTACCATACGAATAAGCCGTGTATGAAGTTGTGTGTGTAGCAATTCCACCGAGCAATCCACGTACTTTGCACAGCCATACGTATTGATATAACGGATACGCTGAGTTCAAGCAGCGGAAACATCTGAGAAACAGCTCTGTAGTGAAATCCGAAGGTTGCCGAGATCATGTCAAGGGCAAAAATCACGACCGAAGTTCTTGTTGCAAGTGAAATGGGATGAGGCAAGCCAGCTGATGGGCCAAGGATGGAGCTTTGGCCTCGCGGACCCTTTAGAGATAGACGTCATCACGTGGCTCCTAAAGTACTATGTATGTATGTATGTACATACCATCCTTAGTACTAAGGGAAGATGTCCCGTGAGATGATAATAGACCAAAAGAAAAAACGAAACATAAAAGAGGGCAAAAAGAGTGCACACCTGCCAAATTTGTCCATTTGTGTTAGTTATATATAATTTTGATTTCCTCAAGGGACATTGTATTTTGTCCTTAGATCTCAGGGTACAAAGTAGAGCTTGTAACAAACATTAACTTGTCTTTTGTGCGGCCATTGGGCAATGGAAAAGGAAGTATGTATGTACTAGCACGCAGTATGTATGTAAGTAGTACATATGTACCTACATTCATCTGCCCGCGAATCAACAATGTGATCTCTTCAATTTCCAAGAACGAATTGGGTGCTCTGATATACGCCAATGCTCTATTCTGACTTATAATTCCAGCCACCTTTTTGCAGTCTGTCACAGGACGATAAACTTGTCTTTTCTTAATCCTCGGCGCATTGAAGAAAGCAAAGCTACAATGGACTTCGGAGACAAGCTACAAGTAGAGAAACGTATGTACTTGTAGAGCTCAGGCGCGGTCACGGGCAGCTAGTGTGATGTGACTTGATGAGCGCTGTGAAGCACGCGGACGTATTTGAAGTCTGGAGACACAGTAGGGGAAAAAAAAAATGAAATCGTTCTTGGTGGAGGGGGGACCTATGCGTAAACGAATCCAAAAGTACAAGTAGTCAAAGAATGGGCCCGCTCGCTTGAGTTATATTGAAAAGTCCTTGTGATATCAATTCCCCCTCTTTTCATTTGTTCTTGAACTCCGGCATCAACCCTTGGGTTTATACGCCATAATAGGGTTAGCTCAGTGAGTGTATGTTATACAAGTATGTAGTATGTGCTTCAAGTTGCACCATTTGCTCCCTAGTGCGAGGTAAGGTAGGCGTTATAGTTTCAATCAATCAAGTATACAAGTAGGCTATTCGTACAAGTTGGACTTCTGCTTCTCTCAACAAAACTTTTATAACATATTTGTTTTGAAGAATGCAACAATACTATCTGGCCAGGAGCCAAAGACACCTCATACACCGTTTGGAGGACGGGAAGGGGGCCTGCAACAAACCATGTGAAGCCATGTGCAGGCTCGTTAGCTAGGCGAGAAACATTCAACTATGGTACCGACTTTTGGCGCTTTAACTCGCCAAAGATGGGAACAACGGAACCCTATCTTACCCTAACTCTTGGTCATCGTGAGATTTCACCTTGTCAGTGAAGGAATGTCATATTGGGCCGTAATTCATGACTCACGAGCGGCCAGTTGATCCTGAATATCGTTAGGTAGAGCGTTATGTCTAGTTTTGATTTTTATTACCATGATGAAAAATTTATGAGTTTGATATCCGCACTATAGTTGTGAGATAATACATACACATATGAGGATGTACTATGGCCTATGTACTATGTGCTTGTATTCCGACGTGGGGTGAAGACTAACCCTAAAGAGATGATGAATTGGGCACCTAATCTAAACAAGTGAGCCCAACTATCAAGCTGGGACAGTATTACATCCCGTTCCGTCTCCTCTGTACATACAGAGTAGTTGCTACATGCAAGCATGTATGTAGATAGGACTGAGACCACCTTTTAGGTTGCATGCGTGTAAGAAAACCAGGTAATCGCTGTTGCCAGGCAGAGACTACGAAAAACCCCAAGAAAGCTTGTGATTTGATGGTAGCCACAGTACCTATGTTGAGTGGTGCCAGCTCATCATACGGGATGAAGAATACACATGTACATGCACATAGATACATCCGGCAACATTCACTACATCCTACAAAAATAAGAAAAAGAAAACGTAAGTGTAGCATTTTTTTCTATTGCATAAATTCAGGAGAATACAACAGACAAAAATCTCCTGTCCGGATTTCCCAACCGCCCCTCGCTTTGTGTCTCCACGATGATGTCCAGATCCTCTCTATTCACATTTCATACGGAAAGCCACGTCGATTAAGCAGTAACTTATACTCATCGCCACGAGCCGTGGGAGCTCAATGTGTGCACAGCGCATGTTTGTCTGACTTGCCTCCTGCTGGTGAGGCGGCAAGAAACTGACGGAACGCCGAGAAACTGCAATGGGTAGTTGCATATTTTGTCCTTATGTACTTTGAAACTGGCTGTAACAGAAGCAGAAGGTAGTAAGGGCGAGAGGAGTAGAGCATATAACTAATGCAAAAGGAAGAAAGCACTTTGTGTAACGTTTCTTATTGTAGCGTTTGCTAGCAGAGAATGTGTTCTTGTTGCTCCTTCCGTACAAGTATACGACATGGAAAAGATATCACACATACATACAAGTATAACTCAATTGAGAAATCACGGCCACTAATGCGTCTAGTAAAGGCTAGTCTAGCCAGCCTAGAGCATACAGTACATTTTGCTATGCATAATGTCCTCTCGGTAGAGCCTGCCAACACACAACAATAGAGCATTCGGTGGATATTGTCATGCAGGGGTCTCGTGGCGCAAGGCGGGGGTAAAGCCACGGAAAACTTGTGACTTCAGATGAACTTGACATGAGCTGTGCTTTCGCTGGTGGTTAACACTGAGGTCGAGCTGTACCTTTGTTTGAGCTGTAGCCCGAGCTTACTATCAGCTGCTGACAAGACAAAGACACATCATGTCTTGGAAAAGAAGTTGGTGATCTTGGCGTTGTTGGTGCCTTTGGAAGGCTTTACGCCTGGACGAGGACGATTGTGTGTGGCACTGATGCCGCGCTTCTGTGGCAAACGAGAAATGGCTTGTTTCTTGGAGGCTGGAAGAGTGACTTCGTTTGAGAGTGTTCGCTTATGTGTAGATGCCATAACTGGTTTTGTATCGTTATTTTCGCTCTTAACAGCGGCTGTACTGCCATCGCATTGCGGTCCTTCGCCAGCCTCCACTTTTGTACCCTGCTTTTTGATCACCTTCTTGTCTGTCTGTAGAAAGTTTGCAATGTTGCCTTTGTTCTCCTTGCTGTTCACAGGCACCACATACATGGGCGAATCTGTGCCTACCTTTCCTACATCCCGCGTCACTGTATACGCCTCCAAAGCGCCAGGAAACGGGACCAACACGTTCTGCAGTTTCTCTCCCCACTGCGTCGCCTGCGGATCTAGCCATGCGCGCATAGCCGCCGACCCGGGCTCCAAGATGACGGGCATGCGGGCATGCAGGAACTCCAGCTGCGCATTCACCTGCGTGGTGACAATTGTGTACGTGTAAACGGCAGCCACGTGGCTATTATCGGTATTTTCGTAGACAACACGGTCCCATAAGCCAGCTAGGTACAGCAGCTTTCCGTCGGGGCGCTTGACAAAGTGTGGGATCTTGTCTTTGCCTTTGTGCAGCCATTCAAAAAAACCTTGCACTGGAACGACGCAGCGCTTGTATGTCTTCATAGAGCTCCACATCCCAGAAGGCTCCGCGAGTGACTCAGCGCGGCAGTTGATAGTGCGCATAATGAACTTGTAGTCTGGCTGACGTTTCATCCAGGATGGAACAAGTCCCCATTTCATGCTTTGGAGTTTGTAGTGCTGTTCATAAGATTCAGACGTTTTGGGATCTGAGGGTGTTTCAGCACGGAACACTATTCCAGTGTTGCCTGGTGCAAAGTTATTTGTACTTGTCGGTGCTTCTGGACCATCATCAGATGGCACTTCAGCGACAGACATGCCAGTCTCATTCTCTAGATGCCATTGAATCTGGGATGGACGCTGTAGCAGGGTTAGTAAGGGTTAGGCGTAAGTTGACAAGAGACTTGCGAGTTTTTGTGCATAACGGCCACACATCTTGAGTTTAATGATTTCTGAATGAGTTGAATGCTGAAGGTTGAGGGGTTGAATGTGGGAGCTTATTCAAAGTCTTACCGAGCTGGCTGCCTGGCAGCTGACTAACTCACCGAGACGAACCCCCATAAAATAGCCCGGTCAACTCGGTCAGTCCACGTCGCACGAATTGAAATTTTGGGTTGTCTTGTTCAACTTCACCACAAACAATTGCTCACGTGACAGCCGTCCCCTCGTCATCCTGATGAGCCGGCACTGCTGATTTTTTTTTCTTCTCCATTCCTCTTTTTAAGAAAGTTAGTTCATCTTTCACAATGCACTGGCGGCTTTCAGCCAGCGTATTCGGCAGGCTGCCCTCGCCACAGCCGCACATTTGCGCTCGCGCGCAAACCCTAACCACTCGCCTCAGCCTCGCCCGCAGCGGTGCCACAGGGGCATCGCAAAAGGTCGCTGGAGCCTGGTGGAAATCGATTGGCCAGAAAAGATATGCAGCTACAGCAGCAGTCTCGACTCCAGCTTCGCGCACGCCGGCCGCTATCGAGGCGCGCATCAAGGCTATTCCGATTGAGCGGTACCGCAATTTCTGCATTGTGGCGCATATTGACCATGGAAAGAGTACCCTGAGTGATCGTCTATTAGAATACACTGGAACGATTCTGCCAAATGCCGACAATAAACAGATTCTGGTAAGTTAGGAGGATATGAATTAGGAGGTTGGTAGAGATATTGACAATAGACAGGATAAATTGGACGTTGAAAGAGAGCGTGGTATTACAGTCAAGGCACAGACATGCACAATGATTTACAACTACAAAGGCTTGGACTATTTGCTGCATCTGGTTGATACACCTGGCCACGTCGATTTCCGTGCCGAAGTCACCCGGTCTTATGCCTCATGTGGCGGTGCGTTGCTCCTTGTAGATGCCAGTCAGGGTATCCAAGCACAGACTGTATCCAACTTTCACTTGGCTTTTGCTCAGGACCTATCACTGATTCCCGTCATCAATAAGATTGACATGCCATCCGCCGATCTTCCACGTGTTTTGGATCAGATTGAAAACACATTTGAGTTGGACAAGGAGGGCGCTGTGCTGGTCTCTGCCAAGACGGGCAAGAACATTGACGCTGTTCTTCCTGAGGTCGTTGAGCGTATTCCACATCCAGTTGGCGATGCCGATGCGCCGCTCAAGATGCTTCTAGTCGATTCATGGTATGACACGTTCCGTGGTGTGATTTGCCTGGTGCGCATTTTTGATGGTAGCGTCAAGGCAGGTGATAATGTGATTTCCATGGGAACCGGCGTGTCATACACTGTGGGTGAAGTTGGCATTCAGTATCCAAATGCTGTGCCGCAGAGCGTTTTGCGTGCTGGTCAGGTCGGATACTTGCACTTTAACCCAGGTATGAAGCGTATTCAAGACGCCAAACTCGGTGACACATTCACCTTTGTTGGAAAGGAAGATGAAGTTGAGCCATACCCGGGTTTTGAGGAGCCCAAGCCAATGGTGTTCGTTGCGGCCTTTCCCGTCGATCAGAGTGACCACCATAAACTGGCTGACAGCATAGGCCAACTGGTCCTTAACGATCGCAGCGTGACGCTACAAAAGGACCACTCAGAGGCTTTAGGTGCTGGCTGGCGTCTTGGCTTCCTCGGTTCTCTGCACTGCTCCGTGTTCCAAGACCGTTTGCGCCAGGAGCACGGCGCCAGTGTCATCATCACCGAGCCGACTGTGCCGACGAAACTCATATGGCCCGACGGCCGCACGGAAGTCATCGAGAACCCCGCTGAGTTTCCCGACAACAGCATGCACCTCAAGATGGCTTCGATTCAGGAGCCGTATGTGACAACCACTATTACCCTGCCCGAAGAGTATCTTGGTCGCGTGATTGAACTGTGTGAGTCGAATCGTGGCGAGCAAAAGTCGATCGAGTTCTTCCACTCTACTCAAGTCATTCTCAAGTACGACATGCCGGCACAGCAGCTGGTTGACGATTTGTTTGGTAAGCTCAAGAGCGCCACCAAGGGTTATGCGACCCTGGACTACGAGGATGCAGGCTGGCGGGAGAGTAATCTGGTCAAGCTGCAGTTGCTGGTGAACAAGGCGCCGGTGGATGCAGTGTGTCGGATTGTGCATCACTCGCAGACAGAGAGGATTGGGCGTCAGTGGGTGACCAAGTTCAAGGAGCACGTGGACCGGCAGATGTTTGGTAAGTGCACAAGCCTTCAGGAGAAAGAGAAGAAGAGTACTAACAGTAACTAGAGGTCGTCATTCAAGCGGCTGCTGGCAACAAAATTGTCGCCCGTGAGACGCTCAAGCCGTTCCGCAAGGATGTGCTGGCTAAGTTGCATGCCAGTGATATCACGCGGCGCAAGAAGCTGCTGGAGAAGCAAAAGGCGGGTCGGAAGAGACTTCGGGCTGTAGGTAATGTGGTGATTGACCAGGCGGCTTTCCAGAGCTTCCTGGCTAAATAAGCCTAGGTATCAAGGAGGTAGGCGAGATATAGGGACTGAGTTCGTGTAGGATATAGAAAGGGCATGTCATACAATTTCTGTAACAATAGTACTACATACATATAAACAAGTCGATCCAGGCAAAACTACGTAAAACACCAAAACTCCATCCCGTGTATGTATAGCATATATGCGTATCAATCCCCTCCAAATACTCCCAAGTCTATGTATATATCTAAGTTTACTCGGCTCCCTTTATCCCCTCACCCAATTGAACCCGTTTATACCATGACCATCCCATTCCGCCCTCATTCGTCTCCTCTCTTAACTTCAGCCCCGTCTCCTCGCTCTCGTCCTCTACAAAATCGAAGATCCGGTAATCCGCGTTGAAGTACCACCAGCCGCTGACGGCCTGGCGCAGGAATCCTGAATGCGATACTACGATAACCCACTTCTCTGGACGTGTGCGCATATTCTCCCGGGCCCGCACTCCGCGCGCAAGAAGCGCCGTGCGACCCCACTCATATGGCTTTCCGGCGTCCGAAGTCTTGTCTGGGAATACGGGGTCCAGTGTGGAAAAGTCAATGGCAGGGAATTCGGACTTGAGAGTGGCAATGTCTGAGCCTGTGTCGCATGGCTTAGAGGTGGTTTCTGTTTAGGGTTAGTTGATGCGGGGTTCGTGTGCCTTGTTTTGGCTTCCACGAAGGAAAAGCTTACCCTGCCAGTCGGCGTCCGCTACGAACCGAACGCCCTGTTGCAATAGAAAGTCCAGTCCAATCAATGCCGTCTGGATTGTGCGCCGCATGGGGCTGACAATCACGGCAATGTCGCTAGGGTTGACATCAGAAAAGCGTTTTTTCAGATTCTCGTGCAGTTTGCGACACTGTTCCTCGCCCTCCGACGTCAAGCCTGGGTCATGCAAATCATAGTCTTGTGCAAAGGGCTGCGTTAGCTGCGAGAGTGTCTACAGTAAGGGTTAGACCGGGAGGAACTTATGAGTAGCGTTGTGGGCAGCTTGGCCGTGACGGATAAGAAGAACTGTGGGTGCCATTGTGTTGCGAGCGGAAGCGAAAAACAAAGTAAAACAGCAGACAAGCGGTTAACGTGATTCAAAGTTTAGCGCTCTTGTGAGGCAATTCTGAGTTTCAACGACTACAACCTGGCGGTGACTCAAGGAACAGGCATATTTGGATGTCCTTTAACAATACATGGTGTAACTTTAAACTTTACTGTCCTAATCGGGCCATTGGTAAAGGGAAGCAAGTAGGCAAATGAAGAAAACCCTGGTAGACAAGGCTGACAGATATACCTAGCAGTTTTAAGTGGGGCGCAAAAGTCACTTTAGCTGCAACAGCGCCAGTTCTCAGCCTCGCGACAAGTTTGTGCTGAACCCTCTATTTCGGTGTAGCTTGTTACAACAGTACAAAAATGTCTAATATTGATGATCTCTTCAAGGTGCGCTTTATATATACTGGGAGTCAGAGCGAGGACTTGCACTGACACATCTTCAGGGCGCTGGTCTGTCCGGCAACAAGCGCAAAAACGAAGCTATTCGCGATCCTAGTATGTCTTAGCTATCCTCTGTTAACTACCGCTTACTAACTCACTCTTTTCTCTTTGCAGACGAAATATACAAGTCTGCGCGCACCGGAAACGCCACCCCGCGCCACGCTCAAGTCGAAGACGAGACCGCTGATGATGACCGCGAAGCTGGACCCTCTGCCACTGCTGCCGCCGACGACGCCGACTTTGGCCCCGCGCTTCCTGATGCCGACGAAGATGACAACGAAGGCCGCTTCTTTGGTGGTGGGATTAGCAAAGATGAGGCTGAGATTCTCGACTACGTACAGGCCGACGACGCGCCCGAGGAGACGATCGACGAGCCGTGGCTGCGGCGGCGCATTCTCGCGCTCGAGAAGCACATCAACAAGAATGCCGAGCTACGCGCCAAGTTTGAAGACGAACCGCAAAAGTTCATTGCCAGTGAGGCGGACCTGGACGCGTCAATCAAGGCACTGTCGATTCTTGCAGAGTACCCCGTGCTGTTTCCCGAGTTGGCGCGGATGGGTAGTGTCGAGAGCTTGGTAGGCCTGCTGGCCCATGAGAACACGGATATCGCCATTGATGTGTTGCAGTTGTTTGCTGAGTTGACAGACGACGACGTCGATTCGTCAGAGGACCAGTGGGATGCGCTGGTGACGCCCATGCTCGCTGCCGATCTTCTCGGCTTGCTCGAGTCAAACCTTGTGCGCTTCAACGAGGCCGATGAGGCCGACGCATCCGGCGTGTATCACGGTCTTTCGATTCTCGAAAACATATGCTCCACGCGCAAACCGATTGCTGAGAAAGTTGCCAGCCACACACGTCTCGCCAAGTACCTTCTCTCGCGCGCATCGCGCACCGAGTCTCCAGTCTCGCAGAACAAGCAGTACAGCACCGAAATCCTTGCTATTCTCGCCCAGAGCACACCCGCCGCCCGTGTTGCGCTTGCAGACTTGGATGCTGTCGACACGGCGCTGCAACTCGCCGCGGCATACCGATACGGAGATCCGCCCAAGGGCGGCGCCGAAGAGGAGTACATGCAAAACGTGTTCGAGGTGCTCGTGTGTTTGTCAGACTGCGTCTCAGGGAAATACAAGTTCGTCGAGGCCGAGGGCGTGGAGCTATGTGTGCTGCTTGTAACAGACGGGAAAAAGGCTGCAAAAACAGCAGCTCTGCGCCTTCTTGACCATGCTAGTGACAGCAGTGCCAGCGAAGGCACCGGCGTCGCCGCTGCAGCCGCCGAGGTGTGCATTCGAGTCGTCGATGCTGCCGGCCTGAAGCCGCTGTTTGCCACCTTTTTCAAGACCAAGGACCGCGATGCCATGGACCATCTTCTTGGGCTGTTTGCATCTATGATGCAGTTGCTCCCACTGGAAGAAGCCCCACGGATTCGGCTGCTGGCGAAGTGGGTGGAAAAAGACTACCAGAAGCTCAGCAAGCTGGTTGGGCTACGAGAACAGCTTGCGCGCGGCCTGGCGGCTGTCGGCAAGAAATACGGAGCCAAGGACGGGAAACTCCCAGCAGATGCAGATGAGGACGATGCAGACGCTTTCCTTTCAGAACAGTTAAGTGCCGGCCTATTCACAGTGCGCAACATTGACTTGATCCTGGCATGGCTGGCGGTTGAAGATCGCGGGGTTAGAAAGCGGGTTGAGGAGCAGGTTGGCTTGGACAAGGTTATATCAACACTCAAGGACTTGCTGGAAGGCGTTGACGGGAGCAAAGAGGGCGACGAAGACACAAAAGGAATGTTGACGACGCTCATTGGTTTCTTGGAGTAGAGCCTAAGCAGACATGTCCTTGTTGTAATCAGTAGAAATTGGTGTTTTATATTCTCATCGGCAGGCGTTCTTTTTCAAATTGTTTCTTTCCAACGTACTGGCTTAGCGAATTGATTCAAAGGCAATGCATATGTTTGTTTTCTTCAGAGCTGAGCTAATCATGAATAAAGGAAATGGTATTCAAACAAATGGACTAATGACGCAATAGCAACCAACTAACAGCAAACAGGGAGAGCACTACATCGTCTAAGCAATAGTGGGCGCCATAGGCTTGACATCAAACACAGCACCAATCAGGTCGCCAACAACCTTGGTCTGATGCTGCTTGCCGGCCTTCTTGACCTCAACAATGGCTGCCTCGGCCTCCTTGTTGGCTTCGGCCTCGGCAGCCTTGTTGCCCTGCGAGTACTCGGCGGTGAAGGCCTGGAACTCGGCCTCCTTCTTTGCGCGGTACTCGTCGATTTCCTTCTTGGCCTCCTCGCGGGCCTGCTTGACGCGCTTGGTGCGGACTTGAGACGTGTGTGTGTTAGCCGGAGGGAATCGGGGAGGGGAATCCTGGAGAGCGGATATTGGGCGGCGGAAGACGGTGGTCGGCGCTGGTGGTTAATAGGGCTTACATTCGCGAGCTGCATGATTTCGTTAGAATTTACACCACGGCAGTCATGGGCAAAGCTGGCTGAACATACCTTTCAGCACAATTTGAGAGGCAGCCTTCTCAGCCTGCATTTCACAATGTCTGTTAGACTCAGATCTGCATCAAGCTAACCGCTCAGCGGTAGTTTGTTATTGCCCAGCGCAACTGAGCGCAAGGCATCTCCATTTATTCGCCGGATCGGATACGTACGTCGAGAAGCTTCTGGATACCGGCAGAGTTCTGGGCAGACTATTTCCAGCAAGCGCAGCATTGTTAGCCATAGATTCTCCATCATCACAAGGATAAAGCGTCGTTTCAGCCTCATGGCTGTTCGTGCGTGCGTGCGTGCGTACGTACCATTTTGGATCGAAGTTGTATAGTGTAAAGGTTATGTTATGTAATGTGAGTGAACAAGATCGACTTGATTCTGAATGGCGCAAGACGTATAAAGTAAGAGAGTGCGATGCGCAAGGTTGGGCAACTAAGTTTGTCGTTGAAGAGTGATCAATAATAAGGTTCTTCCCCAAGTTGTATATCGGTTTCGCAATCAAGATACATACAATAGCTTTGCTGCGATGCGAGGTTTATGTAATTCAGCTGCCCTAGGATGCTTAATTAGCGCATAGCCCGTTTAGTGCAATAGCCCCACCACCTCCAGTACGGCGCAGATGCATCTAGCGAGGCTATCCAACAAAAGCGATCCCTCCAGTTTTACTCGCCAAATTGACTTTCTGTCGCACAACGTACCATACCCATAACCTGAGTTGTTGCTTGTCCCTTTTTCTTCCTTCTTTTCTTCACTTGGCTCTTATTTTGCTTCAAGCACGCACACAATCACACAATGTCCCAGGCTTCGCGCTTTGCCATTGGCTTTTCATCTGTCTTTGCGACGGCCACTGTCCTACTGGTTCACTTCCAGCAACAGGCCGAGAAAACCGTACGTCTTTTTTTGTCCGCTGTATCTTCACCAACTCGAACAAAGCTTTCAGAATACTAACAGTATTAGGCTATGCACCAAGGCGTTGTCAGAGACATGGAGCAACAGCGTATCAAGCGTGAACGCCAACTAGAGTTTGAAGCCCAGCGCCAACTGGAACTTGAGTACAAGAAGGACCAGGCTGTAAAAGAGGCCGACTTGACGGGGGTCCCTAAGAGCTGAGACTTGTTTTCATGTTCTTGCTTTGGCTTTTTCTATATCTGTACTACTATAGCACATCTCGTACCTGTATAACAGCTCCCACTTATTCGTTTCCGCACCACGTTTTGTATGTATAACTCCAAATTTTGATGAATTAAAATGTGATTTTGACTATTTTCCCGTACACGTCTCATAAAAGATGTAAAGAAGTAGTAACCCCCCCAAAAAAGAGCCCCAATGCTTTTGAGGGCGATGAAGAAAAGAGCAGAGTGAAAACAAGATAAAGAAATTGTAAAGACAGGCCAACAAACAAGTCGCGCAAAGAGATAAACAAAGGTACAGAAACGAAAGGTAAAAAGACAACCCAAACAATCACAGCCATAAAGATGCAAAAGGATAACAGAAAATAATGACAAAAAGAGATGCGAGCATAAAACCAGCTCGGAAACCCACAACAGACAAGACATGCGACCCCAGAGGAAAACGGACAACAAACAGGCCGGGGCCACGAACAAGATGTAACATCAAAGCCAAAGCAACACAGACACACTTAACGGATAGTGGCACCCGAGCGATCAGTGAACATTCTGGCTGCAATATTCATCGACTGCAGCTCCTGGAACAGAAGCTTAGCAGCATAAGGAATGTGGATCTGAGCAATCTTGTTCTTGTTCTTGCAAGGGCGGCATTCAAACGACTGTTTGGAAAGGTTGCTATGAAGCCAGTTAGTACATGGGCAGATAACATACAAAAGAAAACGGAAAATACATACGCAATCGGAGTCATCAGACCACAAATCTCGCAAATGTGCACGCGGAAAGCATCAGACACCTCAAACAGACGCTCCTTGAGGAAAGCAGCAGCACCGTGGGCAATCATGCAATCACGCTCCATTTCTCCGAAACGCAGACCACCATCACGAGCACGACCTTCGACGGGCTGGCGTGTCATGATCTGCACAGGACCACGGGCACGGGCGTGGATCTTGTCGTCCACCATGTGACGAAGACGCTGATAGTAGGTAGGACCAAAGAACACCTGGGCACGAAGCTTGCGGCCAGTGTGGCCGTGGTAAAGCACCTCGAAACCACGAGACTGGTAACCGTGCTCGCGCAGGAGATTCGAGACTGAATCGACAGTGACATCGGTAAAAGGCGTAGCATCACCCTCCATGCCCTTGAGCGTAGCAACCTTGCTGAGCAAACACTCAATCAAGTGAGCAATGGTCATACGCGACGGAATGGCGTGAGGGTTAATGATAATGTCTGGAGTGATACCTTCACGAGAGAAGGGCATGTCCTCTTGACGGTACGTAACACCGATAGTACCCTTTTGACCGTGACGAGACGCAAACTTATCACCAATCTGGGGCACCTTGGTGGTACGCACACGAACCTTGACGTAACGCATTCCGTCCTGGTTGGTAGTCATGACAACAGAGTCGATGATACCGTTCTCAGTCGAACGCAGAGGCGTCGAAGCATCGCGCTGCGTGTGCTGCGTGGTGCGCTGGCCAAGCTCCTGGGAATCGGCACCAAGAGGCGAAGTCTTTCCAATGATGATATCCTCACCCGAAACACGGAGACCAGGGCTCACGATACCATCATCGTCAAGCTTGTCGTAAGTGCCGTGCTTAAGACGAAGTGTTTCATTGCGGAAAGGCTTCTCGAAGCGTTCAACCATGTTTATACCCACACGCTTCTCGCAATCAGTGTAGGCACGGAAGAACAGACTGCGGAACAGGCCACGATCGATACTACTCTGGTTCATAATGACGGAATCTTCTTGGTTGTAACCAGAGTAGCAAGCAATAGCCACAATGGCGTTCTGTCCAGCAGGGAGTTCACGGAACTTGAGGAACTCCATCGACTGCGTAGTACCAAGAGGCTTCTGGGGGTAGTAAAGAATGTTGGCCATGGTATCCATACGGCGAGAGTAGTTGGTCAGGAAGAAACCCATGGCCTGTTTACCCATGGCTGACTGGTAGGTGTTACGAGGCGACTGGTTGTGATCGGGGAAAGGAATGATACTGGCGCAGATACCCAAAATCATACTGGGGTGAATCTCACAGTGGGTGTACATGTGAGTGGTAGGCTTGATGTTGGTCTTGAGACGCTTGTTGATATCGTCCTCACCCATGGGCTCTGGTTCGGGTTCACGCCCCTCCTTCTTGCTGCGGTAGGTTTCAAGATCTTCGGGCGTCATACAAATCATGGTCGTCTCCTCCTCTTCGGCATCCAGGTATTCAATGACACCTTTGTTAACGAGCCAGTTCCAGCCATACTCACGGGTATCGCCAGTGGGATTCTCGGATTCTTCACGAATCATATTGACGTATTCCTTGGTGAGTACCAGTTGGCCAGCCTGAAGGCCGCGGGCAGGATCATCGTCACGCTGTACCACAAAGACTGGACGCATGACACGGCCAGCATCTGAAAAGACCTTGAACTCGCGGTCTCTAATGTCACGCACCAGCGAAACCTCGTTGGGCAGGTACGAACGGCGACGGGTCTCCATCATCTCATTGACCAAATGCTTGGGATCCTGGTGGACACCAACCCAAACACCGTTGACAAAGACCTTGGTGGCGTTGGGATAACGCAGAGGCTCGTACTCTTCAATAATCTCCATACCGCGGTTGATCATAAATTCTATTATAGGATCAGACGGTGTACCGACACTGACGAAGCACATGAGCGAAAGATTCTTGACCAGACCACAAGCCTGACCTTCGGGAGTCTCGGCGGGACACACCAAACCCCAGTGGGTGTTGTGAAGCTGGCGAGGCTTTGCCAGCTTACCGTCACGACCAATGGGAGTGTTGGTACGACGCAAGTGAGAAAGCGTTGATGAGAATGTGTATCTGT
This sequence comes from Thielaviopsis punctulata, assembly GCA_036034705.1. Classification (NCBI taxonomy): domain Eukaryota; kingdom Fungi; phylum Ascomycota; class Sordariomycetes; order Microascales; family Ceratocystidaceae; genus Thielaviopsis; species Thielaviopsis punctulata. The sequence goes on along the minus strand of CM069901.1, from coordinate 584,686 downwards.
TCAACACCTGAGACACACCGGCAGTAGAGCTCATGGCCTTCTTTTGGTCACCCCAGTTACCAGTGGCAAGAGAGTATTTGAGACCATTGGATAAGGCACTGGGCTTGATACCATTGACCATGAGGAAACGCTTGTTCTGCTGGATGCACATGCGCATGTAGCTAGCCAGTTCACTGTTGATACGACGAATAATATTGCGGAACAGTTTGGCCAGAAGAGGACCCGAAAGATCCAGACGTTTCTTGCCAAAGTGATCACGATCGTCAACGTCACGGCGACCCAGGGCGCACTGCAACAGTTTGTGCACCATGTAACCCAGGAAGAAGGCTTTTCTGGTTTCACTACCCTCGTTCTGCGAAATGTGAGGAAGCGTCTCCTTTTGCAGAAGATCCTTGGCAGCGCGGATACGCTTGTCACGGGTTAAGCCGTAGCTCTGACCACGCTTACCAATGTAGTCCAGAGCGACTTCACGATCCTGGATAACAAAGGCCTCTTCAATACACGGGCGCAACATCTCAAGCATCTGGGTATCGTTGCGGTCGTAGCAGATGTGGTTGAGGATGTCTTCATCGCTAACAACACCAAAGGCACGGAAGACAATAGCAACAGGTACATCACTCTTGACGTAAGGAAGGGTAGTGCGGATGGTGCTACCAAAGCTGACAGACTTGCTGGCAGCAGACTTGTTGTAGAGGCGCAGAGCAAGCTGCGAAATAAGACGAGAACCCTTTTCCAAGGCACTGCGCACCTCAGCAGTGTAGCTGTAAGGGCTGGGCTGGGCCTTCTTGAAGACCTGGACAATGTTGGCGGCAGAGCGTTCTTGGGCGATTAGGACCTTTTCGGAACCGTTGATAATAAAGTAACCGCCCTGATCGTACGGGCACTCGTTCAAGAGGTAAAGACCCTCGTCGTTTTCACGACGAAGATGGCAAATGCGGGACTTGACCATGACAGGCATTCTACCAATAAATACAACATCCTTCATGTCATCCGATTTGCCCTCGGTAATGTTGTCGTCGACAGCTTCGTCTTCCCACTCGATGCGCGTGGGATGCTCACCGGTGAGCTTGAGTTCGTCTTGTTGTTCATCGGTCAATTCGTTCAAGGGAATAGGCGATTCGACCGCTAGGCGGACCTTGGAGGTGATTTTAAGATACAGCGGACTGGCGTATGTGAGGTTACGTTCACGACATTCGTAGGGAAGCAGTGTCGATTCTTTTCCATCTTGTTCCGTGATTGAAGGGCGAGAAACCATGACCTTTCCGAAGTCGACGTCATATCTGCGTAGCGCAAAAGTACGTCCATCGTGGCTGGGCGGATTGGTCTGATCGATAGTAATGTGGGAGTACTCGCTCACAAGGTCCTGAACGGTAGTGGTTGTGAATTCGTCAAAGGAGTCGAGCTGTTGCGAGGCAAGGCCTTTCGTCTCAAAGAAGGTGGAAATGACGGTCCAGCAGTCTTCGGGGGTGATGCTCTCGTCGACACCCTCGTAGTCATCGTAGTCGTAGTTATCCTCGTACTCTTCCATTATGACTTATGAGAGCGGAATGCGGCTCAAGTTGTGTTTAATGAAAACAGAGGGAGTGTCGGAGAAATTAAAGGCGTCGCAAGTCGGCAGATAAAATCAGCCAAACAAATCTCGATTGATTCAGCAGCTCAACTATGGCGGGTATCACTTGGTATTTTAGAAAGCACAGAGGTGGGCAAGCGGAGCGAGAAGATAAAGAGAGCGAGACAAGGCAGCTGAATAATCAAGATTCGTGACGGGTCAACTCAATTACTGAATTCGAGATAGTGGAAAAACGAATATTTTTTTGGTGAACCAAGAACGATGGGGCGAAAAAGTCAATTGACACAAAGAAAGAAAAGGAAGAAAAATCGATGTAAAGTTACAAGTAAAAGCTGGTTCTCAATGGCAAGACCAAAGGGAACCGCGGGGGTGGGGGAGTTTTAAATACGGGTGAGTTTGAAATTGAAATTTAAAGCTAGTCAGATTTCCATGTTTTCGTGAAGTAATTCTTACAGCTTGAGACAAAGAAGTCTTAGCCTTGCCGCCTTACTAACTCAAAACGGTATTGGACGCCTTGCGCTTCGAGGAATTATGACTTCTAGACCCGCTTTATTCTGTTTCCTATTGCCACGCGACGCGCCGCATTTCAAGCTAAAGTCGCTGTGGCTTTCCGAGAGGCGCTAAGGGTCAGTCACATGCACTTGTAACCCTGACTTAGGCGAGTAGACCCATTCACACCAAAGATCGCGGAACAAGTACCGATGAACCGCAATTTGCTGATTTGTGGAATAATTACTGGCGGTTGAGGTTAAGGTGACTGCAAGCAAGTTTATTCTCCGATGGTGTATTTTATATATTCAGGCTAGACGGATGGAGCATCCGACAGTGGAAATTGTCCAGCATGTTTTACTGGATAGATCACGCTGCACTCAACTCTCACTCTCCTATTCCTATGATGGTGGAAGTCATGGCGAGTATAAATAAGGTGCTGTTGTCCTAGAGTTGATGTAGTTCCATGACGACTCGTCACGCTCCTTGCTCACGACTTTTCAATGAAACAAATCTCCATCTTACTTTTCTTTCTGCCTGCGTCCAGCCTGGCTGCATCTGGCTCTGGCGTGACTACACGATACTGGGACTGCTGCAAGCCATCATGCGCATGGCCCGACAAAGCTAGTGTCAACTCCACTGTCCTGACATGTGCTGCTGATGACTCCATCATCACCGACCCCAATACCAAAAGTGGCTGCGATGGCGGCACTGCCTACACCTGCGCCGACAACTCGCCCTGGGCTCTCAACGACCTTATCTCTTTTGGCTATGCTGCTACCAAGATCAACGGTGGTTCTGAGGCATCTTGGTGCTGCGCCTGCTACGAATTGACATTTACCTCTGGCAAAGCCAAGGGCAAGCAGATGGTGGTTCAGTCGACCAACACTGGAAGCGACCTAGGCAGCAACCATTTCGATATCCTGATGCCCGGTGGTGGTGTCGGCATCTTCAATGGCTGTAGCAGTCAGTTTGGAGGCATTGCTGGTGATCAGTATGGCGGTATCAGCTCTGAGTCTCAGTGCGATTCGATGCCCGAAATGCTCCAAGCGGGATGCAGATGGAGATTTGAGTGGTTCAACAATGCTGACAATCCAACTGTCAACTTCCGCCAAGTTCAATGCCCTGATGCTCTGGTGGCAAACACTGGCTGCAAACGTGATGACGATTCGTCATTCCCTGTCTGGACTATGCCTGCGACGTCTACTTGGATTCCGCCTGCGTCTACTGAAACGGCTGCTGCCAATACGCAGTGTGATGGACCAACGTGGGATGCTGCCAAGTTTGTAAGAAAATCTGAAATTTTCGTGAAACAAACATGAGCTAACATTGTCCTTAGTGCCCCGCTGGATACTACTGCAAGCCCATTGATAAAAACTGGTCGCAGTGTGTTGAGGGCACATCTCCTATCAGTTCCTCGTCCACTGTTAAACAGTCTACTGCCACAACTTCCTTTGAGACTAGGCCCACTTCCGCTCCTGGAGCTAGCCCTACCAAGTCTGCAGGGACCGGCACAACAGTTGCCTCTTATGCTCAGTGTGGGTCTGACAGTTCGCCTGCTACCTCGATTTGCCCCAGTGATCAACAGTGCGCATCTGTGAACCCTTACTACTATCAGTGCCAGCCAACAGCATCTTGAGCTGCGCGCCGTTCGCTCTCTAGTGCGAGGTAAAGTTAGGCGTTAAATAGTTTCAATCAATCAATCATCTCAGGCTTCAGATATCACGATGGAATTATGAAATGTATGTACATATGTAGTATTATTCATTCTTTAATACACTATATATTACAAGTGCCTCTTAGTAGTGGCAAATACCTCCCTCACTAATCGTCCAGTCATTGGCGAGTCCAGCAACAGCAAGCCCAGGTTGCTCTTCCAGCCCAGTTTCCGTCTCCGGCTTTCCCAAGAAAAAGTCGTTACGACCTTCGGGTTTGCTCTGGCGCTTCATAAACTTGCGCGCCCAGTTCTCAACGGCAACCTCGCCAGTTTCATCACGTGCTTGTTTAAGAAATGGAATGAGCGAGGTTCCGCCAGTGCCCGTCAGCTTCTTCTTGGCCTCGGTTTCATTGGCACCAGGCATGTTGAGCTTGCGCGAAGATGTGGCAAGGTTGACAGCCTTGCGCGCAGCCTTAGGGCTCATAGCCTTTTCCTCACGCGACTGGCGCGACGGAATGATGATGTAGCGCGTGACAATGTGGATGTGTTTGTCGCGGAACCCACTCAGCATGGAGATGCAGGCGTCGTAAGCAATGCTCAATGCGGGATTCGAAGCCGCATTAAGATGGACATACTCGCGAATGTTGGCCACAGTCTCCACATCACGCAGGAAACGGGCATGGCCGCCAGGCATGTACTGGAGCATCTCCTCCATGAAAGAGTGTTTGCTAGCACCCTTGGCATTGGCAGGCGCATCGCCCGGCTTCTGGCCCGTTGGCCGATGAGAGACACCAAGCACAATATCAAAAAACTGAATCAGGCTGCTCTGGGCGTTGGAGCCGCCAGCATACTGGCGGTACTCGGTGTATCCACGAGCATCCTCATACAACACACCGTTGGGCAGGCCGGCATCGGCCATGTTACGTGAGCCGGCAAGGAATGGGCGAATGTTATTATAAAAGACGTATGGAGCGCAACGCTCATGCATGCGCTCCAGAAGAGCGGTAAGATCAGTCAGCAGCTCAGCAAAGCTGCGTAGACAGGCAGTGACAGTATCGGCATCGTTGTCGCGTGCAGCCTGAATGGCCTTGAGCATCAAACCGAGACTCGGTGCACCCTTGGCCTCAATAGCAACCGACACCAGGTAGAACCACGACTCATCAAGCGAGCCAGTAAAAGTGTTGAGGGTAGCCAGATTCTCAAGGCTGTCGATATCCTCGTCGATAAATAGCGGCTTAAAGTTCCACAAGCATACAGCGGCATAAGTGGCAACCGGTGGCAATTCTAGATGCTTGCTGATTTCTAGCAGTGGCGCCGAAATACACGGCGGTAGTCTTTCCTCAGGCTGGTCGTCGCCCCAGATGTAGGCGTGCGCAATGAAGCACAGCAGCATGTAGGCACGACGCCATTCGGCCTCATCTTCCAAGCCAAAAGTCGAGAGAACCGGTAGACGGTCAACCACGGAGCGCAGGCGCCGACTGAGAATCAGAGCTTGCAAGTTTGCTACCACAGCCTCCCACTTGTTATAGTAGGGATCGGGCAGCCGGGTCAGTGGTAGGACATCGGGCAAGAAACCGTACTTGGGCGACACACCGTAGCGCCAGTCTCGCAAGTCTGGAATTGCGGGCAACATTATGGGCGCTAGCAGGGCAGTAGACGGTGGTGAACAGGCGAAAGGGCGAAGCAGCCAATCACAGCGCGGTAATGAGAGGGAGAAAAGAGCAGCGGGCGGCAGAGAATTTTCTTCACGCGCTATGAAGAACACACAAAAGAAGATGCAGGGAAAGAATCGGGTGAAGGCACCAGCAAGGGCGTGGCGTAGAGAAACGGCTCTGGATGAGAACCACTAGGTAAATATATAAAGATAAATAGACCTGACGCAAGGAGTATCAACAATGAGTACTCAACGTACCGCGATACTCCTCAGCCGTGCGAGAACACTTCCAACCGCACGCATACGAGGTTAACAGATGGAAATTGATAGCAGGGAGCTGTCTAACAGCGAAAGCAGAAAATTCTAGCAAAAGGGCGAGTAGGGTAATGATGAAGGATGGAAGAAGGAAGAAAGAAAGAAAGAAAGAAAGCAGCAGAGGTAAAACAGGACCCCTTGGGTTTTATAAGGATCAGGTCAGCACTTTATATGTATACATACATATGTACATATGTATGGTAGCATGGTATGTGTTTGATGTTTGATATGTAATCAACGCACGCAAAAAGTCTGAGCGGAACGGCGATGCCAACAAGTTGGGAGCCCCCATATGTATGGTATACATACATACCATATGTAGTTATGCACCAAAGAAACGACGCACAACATACCATACTTATAAAGTATGTATGTATACGTACTTACATACATGTAGTAAACTCCGCCGTGGACCGGAGAGTCCGCTCGCTGTTTTCTCAATTTTCTCAATCAGGTTTTAAGGAAAGATTTTTTTTTCTAAGTAGTATGTAGGTACTGTGTACATAGTATGTAAGTATGATTGTATGTACGTAGTACATACTCTGTACATACATAAATGAACTGCTGATTGATAACCAAAACGTGAGCTGAGGGTTTGTTCCATTCGACCGTCACCACAACGCTAATTCCTAATTTTTCTTTTGGAGCATTTTGAGTTGATCGCTCTGGATGATTGCAAATAGGCTGAGAAAACAGCATTGGAGCAACAAAGGCTGTGGAAGTCTACATGTATCAAGAAAGCCCGGCTATCATAGGCTTTTCAACGTCAGGTTCAAAATGATCTGATATTATCTGACAAGCACAACAAAATCAAAAGGTAAAAAAGACATGTCATTTCACGACTATCCGGCCTCGGATCCTGCCAAGATTCTCTAAAACAGCATCAATGCAATCAATATTCACAAAGTCGAGCTGTGGTTGAGAAAAAAAACCCCTCCAACCCCGACGTCAATATTACCCGGAGTTCTACCGTGTAAATTCGCTGCCGTGCAACGAGCTCCTTCTTCAAGCCTCAATGTGGTACTTCTTTACGAATATGTTGACCGCCACAGTGATACTCGGTACATACATAGTACTTCCTATGTCAATTGACTCTGCCCCTCAGCCTTTTGTCAGACCACCACCAAAGCCTACAATCATCTGCTGCTCATCGAAGAAAAGAATACAAAAAGCAAATCTTCACAGTACATACTTCTTGTATGTACATATATGTACCTATAATTTCTGCCTCTGACAACGCGTCTTCTCCCCGCACGCACCAGTTCGCGGATGACAGGCTAATTTGAAGCTCTGCACAACCCTGCCCGGAACCCTACAGGCTCTTGGAAGCTCAAGCTCCCGAATTAGCCGTTGTCGCCGCCTTTTAAGCTCGTTGATTGCACGTCGTCAATACAACCCGGATCATTCAAAAGCATCCCTCCCACCATGCCAGTGCCACAGCGGGTGCTCAATTGGCTTTACAGCATTCTCACTGGGGTTGGTAGTCTTACAATTACATAAGTGGCAGGCAGGCAGGCAGACATCTAACTATGACGTAGGAGTACCAAGATATAAACCGAAGCTACTACGATATTTCCCAAGTTCTCGCCACCTATCCCAACCTCAACCTCCAGAATGAAGTTCACAGTAAGAACAGTTTGTCTTCCTTTTTTCGCCGCTAGCCTTTTGACTAACGCTCTTCAGCTTTCTCCAATGGCGCATCGGCCTTGATGCTCAACATCTACGGCACTATCCCGGTAGTTTTTCGGGGCCACACTTATTACTTTCCTATCTCTGTCTGGGTTCCGCACGCTTACCCTCGCGAGCCGCCCATTGTTTATGTCACTCCGACTCCCAAAATGGTTGTTCGGCCTGGCCAATATGTCGATCCTCAGGGTCAAGTGTACCACCCATATCTATCGGGCTGGCCCACTTTCTGGGATGTAAGTTTTACCTGTATCAGCATTGCATTTACACCTCCGACTAACCTTTTTTTTTAGAAATCAACCATTGTCGATCTCCTTGCCATCCTCATTGATGTTTTTGCAAAGGAGCCCCCGTTGACAGCACGTCCTGCAAACGCCTCAACCCCCGTCTCCACTGGCAGCCCCGCTCCGCCACAGCCGACTCCGGCACAACCTCCGGCGCAGCAGCCAGCCGTCGAGATCTCAGGGCAGCCCGTGCCTGTTCCAGCCCGCCTGCCTGTTCAAGCATCAGTTATGCACGCACCGCAATCGTCTGCAGCTCCAGCGCCGCCGCCCAAACAGCCCCACGGTAGCCAGGCAGTAGCGGCCTCTCCTTATACACAATCTCCGCCGCCCTCTGGAGCTTCCATGAGTCGGTATGCATCTCCTGCTCCGCTTCCAGGTGCACAACCAGTTAGAAGTCCGACGCAAAGCCCGCCTATCAAGTCATCCCGTTACGAGTCTGCACCGCCCCTCCCGCCAGCGGTGCAGCGGTATCAACAGCCACAGCAGCAACATATACAAGTCACACACCAACACATGCAAGTCGGACAAACACCTCCTAGTTATGCTCGTCCTCTGCCTCCGCAAATGACCGGCTCTCACCCCCAGAATCCACAGCAGCCACCCCAACAATCGCCTTTTCCTCAACAATCTCAATACTCTTCGCCTCCCGCTCAGCCAGAACCTCCGAAACCCAAGACCCCCCTCCCGGATCTTATGGACGAGCCGGCCACCTTCACCCCTCCACCGGCAACTCCAGTCGCCGCACCACCTATTTCGCGAAACCCAGAAAAGGACCAACTGTGCAGCCAACTCGCCGCAGCTCTGCACAGCGAGCGCATGAAAGCCATGGAGCGCTACGACACCAGCATCCAGGGCCTGTACAAGCAGCGCGAGGCCATGACCTCTGCCACCCAGGGCATGCAGGCCGAAATTGCCGACCTAGCGCAGTTCTCGCACACTACCGCCACCAACATCGCCATTTTGCACGAAACGCTTGCGCATGCCGACAAGGTAATTGCTGATAGCAAGACGCATCCGCAGGTCAATATTGATGAACTCCTCGTTGCGCCCACCGTTGTCGGGAACCAGCTGTACACAGTTGTCGCCGAAGAGCGTGCGCTCAATGATGCGATTTTCGTGCTAGGCAGAGCACTGGAGCGCGGACGGATATCGCCTGCTGTGTTTGCAAAGACGACGAGAGGTCTGGCTAGAGACTTGTTCATGCGCAGGGCCTTGGCACACAAGATTGCCAAGGGCATGGGGTTGAATATGTAAAAGGAAACACAAGACATCAGTGTGACCTCAAATTAATGACATGCAGATAGTTTTTGTTTTCTTTTTAGGGGGGCTCTTTTGAAGATTACTACTATTACATAGTCATACCAAGTGATTATGTCATCCAACAATACAACCACAATCTTTAAGTGTCTTCTTCACCAAATATGCCAACCGAAAAGTCATATAGCCAGCGAGAAGATCAAATGAGAAAATAGAAATACATTTTTAAATCTATACCTTGAGCCGTATCAAGTATCCCAGTTACTTAATATGCTCAATCGTAACAATTTCACACTTATATTGTCGCACCTTTTTACTCCCACATTATTCCTACCCAGGTCGCATGCAATCAAGACAACATCCAGATGAACACTTGTCGCCCCTTCAATCTATAAACTCAAACCTGGAATGGGTCATCAAATCGCCCATGCTCTGCCATCTAGCCTTTTCCCTCGCGCCCCAAAACCGCTGCGGTCGCGGGTGCTGCAAGATGCAGTCAGCCGAAACACTGTGCATCTTCCATTGCGCAACGCCATTCACGCGAGCCCTTTGCTGGAGCCGCTCCAGCTGAGTGAGCCGAGTAAACGGCCGCCAGTCATCAGGAAGCCATTCCGGTGCGCTTTCTGACACATCTGATATCCCGCTGGTTCTTTCACTGCTGCCACGGAAAAAGCGCTGTCGTAAGCTGGCGCCCTTCTTGCTCTGATCCTGCTTCTGCCCAAAGCGCAGAGAGAAGATGGTGTACCGCCGGCTCCGGACTCGATTGGGGGCTGGACTCATGGTTCGAAAACGACCCCTTCTGTCTTGAGCATCTGAGGGACTCGAGTTACGCTTATCTCTGGTGCCAAACTAAGTTCCCAGGGTCAAGCTCCAATTAGAGTCTGCTCTCTTTCGTCGGCCTTTCTGTATCAAAAGACTCTCAAAGTTGTCCTGAATATGTGACTCTTCATTAATGTAATGTTGGTCGGTCAGCCCTGGGGATAGTCTGTGGCGAGAGTCGTCAGGGCCATCGTCAGACAAACGCAACCTTGACAAAAGGGTCTCCGAAATATCTTTGAGTGTCCTCTTGGACCTCCACCCAAGAGTTCTAGTCTTCTTCTTTGTTGTTTGTTTGTGTTGCAACATCGCTGGGTGTGGAGAAACTCGGCGCTTTACTAGCTTTTGAGGGCGGCGGTATTGAACTCGGCTGTCGTAGCGGTGTTCAAGATTTTCGTCATCGTTTGATGAAAGTGCCGAGTAATGGTCATCGGAACGGTGTTGTGACGATAGTTGAGGGGAGCTCAGAATGGTCGAGTTGTGGTGCCCCGAGGGCAGTGACGACAGGTGAATATAACTCGGCAGAGACACCCTCGTACTTCCCGGATCCGAGTGGCCAATATTGCGAATAGCAAAAGTAACAGATAAGAACCATGCATTCCTTTCAAGATTGTATGGGTCATCACTCGCGTTAGCTTTTGGTCTATCTGCAGTGGCCATCCTGGCCGCACCATCCGAATGGCGCTGGTTTGCAGTTCTGGTTGCATTATGCGCCACAGATAAAGGAGAAGGGAGTTCTGGCGAGTATAAGTTCCCTCTTATCGCGGAAGTGACACGAGAATTGCATTGTGTCAGCGGTCCGATGGAAGGATCCTGCTGCAGAGAAGAAAACGGTGTGTACGACGCTGCTGTAGACGAAGGTGTTGTGCTACAATGCGTGGGTGAGGCCGATTGAGGGTATCGCCCTCGTTGCTGAGGCTCAGCAGCCGAGATTGGATCCAGGCTGTCAAACACAAAGGACCCAGTCTCAGACGCAGAACTGCTTTCAAAGCTGGGCAGCTTCCATCGGCGACAGGGCCGTGGTCTAGCCCGCTCCATTATTGGTATAGATGGGTCTAGCTCTGGCTGACTCTGGTTGATTGCGAGCCATTGTGTGGGTTTTGGCGGCGGTGGGGGAGACTGGCAAGGCTGAGGGGGGACATATTGGTCGACATATGACGGAAACTCATAAGTGACAGATGAGAAACTAGCCCCAAAGCTACTATCTTCGGAACGTGCTGTAGCCATCACCGATTAATACTGTATTTCTCGTTGGAGTTTCAAGTCAGGGAACAGTGCAAAAAGTTAGCGTCGAAGCAGAGCCGTTGTATATCTGAAGCTCAGCTAAGCTGACAACTGGTGAAATCAAATTGGAAATGATATGGATGACTCAAGTGATGATGGCAATATTGATGTGATGAAACTTCGACAGAGGTTGATGGATGATCGTTGGAAGAATTTGGGAAAGGAGAGAAGAGCAAAATTCTCCCAAACATGACAAGACCTCGTGTCACTGTAGAAACCACCCAACTGAGAAGGAACGCGCAAAACAATTTTTGATCCGGTAACTACGTTGTTGTCACATGAATCCAAGAGATGGAAACAACGGCGGGTAACATATACACAGCCCCAGTTCTTGTGGCACTGACTTTTTAGGGTTCAAAGTATCTAAAGTATGGAATTATAAGGAATGTCACAACTTCCAAGGCAAAATAACACAAATTGAAACTGAAATCTAGAAAAGTAGGACATTGAAACTAACCAAACGCCAATATTAAGGAAATCCAAGCCCTCCATCATGTGGCAGTATTACCAATCTAAACAAAATCATGCAGATTATCTCTGCTTTTCACTATGCTGGTCAACATCACGATCTACACGGACTCCTGATAGCGGCGAGAGACTGCTGCCAGACTCTATATGAGCCACTACAGTCGAAGTTCCGTGATGAATGACGATTGGCTGCTGGGGATCAGTCAGCCTAGTTGCTGATGTCCTCGGCACATGGTAAAAGTTGTTGCTGGTAATGCCTCTGCTACCGGTATTGGAACTTCCAGAGCTGATGTGAGCAAGGCTTTGAGGTGTGATATGTTTGAGGCGGTGGGCGGCAAGAGAACCATAGGCAAGGACGCAAACACTCGAAGTGACAGACCAAGTGATGACATCAAAATAATAACTGAACTTTGTGTGGAGCATGAATGCAAAGGTCACTACCAAGTGTTAGTGATGAATGATAACCAGAAAGCGGAGGGGCAACTTACCAGGTATAATCATTAGGATACCGTGTGTAATAACGAGAGCTTCAAGCTGAGTCATGCTGCGACGAGATGGCAAGAACCGGCCGTTGCGAATTAAGTGTAAAACAAGCTGTGCATTGAAAATGGTGGCAAACCATAGCATGCTAGCAGCATTGGTAGAATAGGCCCGGATGTCGTACCATTGGGCATTTTCAGAGACGTATTCTTTTTCATATGCCGCCTTGGTGTACATGTAAATCATAGCCAGCTTGAATCCAATGGCGGTCAAACTAATGGCAGTTGAGAAAATTACCACACAGTATTTGAGCCAAAACGACCATAGCCTAACCATGGTCCAGCAGTGAAACCCGAAGAGAATGTGAATCATGATGAAAACAATAACAGTCATGACGTTTGTGGCGACAGTTTTGCCCAGGTCAGTTGAAGTTATGTTGGACCAGTCCCCAGTGACATTGGCGTAGATTTCGGTCCAGCCCGAAGTGAAATATAGCGTCATCAACAGTTGACGGAGCATATCAGCCACCAGCGTAATCATTTGCAGAATGGCACTGCGCTTCATCAGGCGGTCTGTGGGGCTCAGCATCAACATGGCGAAGAATATTCCTGTCAAAAGGCCAAACTGAACGCCATGGGAAATGCAAAGACTGTACCATTGTTTGGTACGCTCGTCCAGAAAGTTAAGTGGTAATGAGTAGTTGGAAACACCATCAGCGGCAATGAGGGTAATATCTTGAGTAAAGGGGTTAAAGGTACTAGCAGAACCATTGTTGGAAGTTGGCGCCATTTTGGAATCAACAAGTACTTTGAGAAACTTGGGGATTTTGGCAGATGAACCCAGATAAGAATAAAGTAAATTCTGGGCACTAAGAGGTCAGCTGAATGTAAGGACACAAGGAGAGTGTAACTTACGGTAGAAAAATAGTTTTTCTATTGATTGTTTGGAACTTGATATCTTTTCTTCAAGCAAATTATGGAAGAGACGCAGTTGATATATATATATGTACGACACCTGTTGAATATAAATCTTGACACCCTCTCTGTGGTACAATAAAGCTTCCTTTCTTTTCTACCAGGTTCCCCTTTCATCTCCTTCTCCAAGAAGATATCAGGAAGAACAAAAAGGACTGGTCAGACTCAGTAATTAAGTACACGAGATTTCTAGCAACAAGAAGATAGTGGCTGGCGTGGTCACGACATGAGCACAAAGAGATGTGAAGCGGAAGCCAAGATGTGAAGTCAGCTACCGGCGACTGGTGATCGTTGATCTTGCCAATAAGACAAGGACCACAGGCAATCAGAATGGTAGGCGGTGGTGAACAAGTCCTGTTAGTTGATGTGACAGTGGTGTCAATATATCTTAGACTCTGATAGAAGTAGGAAAGGAGGCAAGTCTCGTCGACCGGGTCTGGACTATTGATGTCTCAATGCTATCCGTCTGACAGGCCGCAGGTTTGTGATACGCAGAAAACAAAGTAGAGTGCAATATCTAACAGTGATAGGAAGACAAAGAGTTAAATGGGATTTCGGAAGGATAAAAAGTAGCATGGTTGAAAGGATACAAGACGCCAAAAGGACAAAAGATATACAAAAAGAAAAAGAAGAAGAAAAAATACAAGTCCCATTAATATCTCGTTCCATACGCCGTTCTTGTTTCCCTGCTTATACGGTAAAGTCTTGGCAACGAAACAAAGCTAGCCATCTGTGACGTCGTCACATTCTATGTAACGGCAATGCGGGTATGATGCTGCAGAAAGCGTCCGGGTTGTTCCTGTAAGATTGTTGGAAGTTTCCTTATTTCAAGCTTTAGCCACACTGCTCTGGTGTACGCTCAATATCTTGCTAAACTTAGTAGGGCGTTGCCAAACACAACAATCTCATACCATGGCATTTGCATCAACGACGTGTCACTATAAAATCAATAAATTCTTAGATGCTGACTTAAGCGTCACAGCCAATGTAATATGCTTGTACAATATGTATATATTTCAGTCGCTTTCCCGCAGAAGAAATGTCACAGTGACATTGACACCTACAGATCATCGTTCGCCGCATTTTTGTGGCCGTTCTTTGCACCTGCACTCAGAATGTCGTCTCGCTTGCTATTGTTCTTTGCTAAAAGTGGGGCAATATAACCATTGTTCTCAAAGTGGGGCCGCTGATTGGTCCGAACTGCCGATTTGCAGGGGTGTTGGTACAAGGAAGGCACGCACCCAACTGAGACAAGACGCAGGAAGGTAAACAAGGTGAAGGTGCATTCTGATATGGATTTCAAAGGAAACAGCCAACTGCCAATTTTCTAATTATAAATGTCGTCGTCAATGAAATCAACTTTCTTCATGGTAGATTGGATATCTGCGTTGTGCGACTTTGATCAGGTTAGGGCCTGTAAACAAGAAGCCATCCACTATCGTCTTAGCATCTTGTCTTATTCCTCACTAGTTTTCATCTCAATTTCCCATGAGTGGCTAAACTAAGAAGATATGTAAGAAAATGTGCAAATACTACGTAAGCATGAGTGCCTACACCAGCTCCGGACTCAAATGATCCTACTCTACTCTCAAGGTATAAGATACTTGCCATCAAACCACATGTCCAGCCCTCACCGCAGCGGCCTATAAATCGTGATATCTTGGCAACTCACGTCGTTTCTTTTCTTGCTTATTGGACAGGCCAATGATGTCTGGGAGTACAAGTACATAGTCGTCAATCGGTTACTGTGGAGCTCCGTGTCGTCTTGGTACAATATGAAGTACTTTCATGGCGCTAATCCTGACGCCTCCAGATACAGGCACCGTGACCAAGAGCTTGAATGATGTGCTCCAGGTCCTGTACAGGGTCCATGTATCACTACGAGTTGTTACATGATAACCATAGTCAGTTACAGCAAGTAGTACAAGTACATAGTAGTAGCAGCGATTATCCACGCGGGGTTGGATCCTTCTTTGATTGTCTGACGGGAATGTCTATTGTGCAAATGATGCTGTTTCTATTCTCTTTCCGCATGTAATCAACTTGGACACATACGTACACCTCATGCTACGTTCATAATACAGCTCTGGACCGCGCTAGTAATTTGCAGCTAGTTTGATTGCCAAGGGTAAAATCAAATTCCTTCATATGCGTAAGCGAACTATCCTGAGATTCAAGTCTGGATACAATTATCTTGGGCAAGTCACTTGCTGCTGATAGCATGGAATTCATCCAACTCAACGATGCCTGTATTGTATCAATGTCACTGTGACACAGAAGCATCATACAGTTTATGTGAGTTTATTGGTAACAGAAGATAGGTAGTCCATATCTTGCATGCACTGCTGCATGTCTCTCCTGTCCACTGACAACCCGGGGTCCTACTTGGGTTTTGAAAACGAGATAATCGTCCGAGACACAGTTGTATAGAAATATAGTACAAAGACAAACGCCCAAAGCGCAACTCCAGCCGCCATATATCAAGCAGCAACTCATGAAAAAAAAATAAAGGTGGTCGTACACAACCAGCCAGCGCCCATCTCAACTCATAGCATCGCATGAGGGCTTTGGGTATCTTGTCTGGCCGGTCAAAGGGCGCTATTATAGCCCATGAAGGGTGAAGTGGTATTATCTGTAAAGTCCGATCGAGTAATGCATTTACTGACTATTTGTGAGAACGCATCAGGTTAGCAGACAGTCCACTACGAAGTAAGAAAAATAAAAGTGTAACCGTTATGCAACTTACGCAGGCACAAACAGATCACCCAGGCCCGAAGCAAAGAAAGCTACAGCAACCTATGTCATTGTTAGCAACACCTTCAATAGCATGCGCGCAAAAAAAAAAAAAAAAAAAAAAAACTCACTCCAAAGACAGTCAGACCGCGCACAACGCTGGCGTTTTCCGAGTCCGTCAGGATGTCGTAGGTGGTACCGAAGAAACCACGAGGAGCGACTCTGTAGCCGGGACCAGTAATACCGCGAGGAGCCATTTTAGTCAATTATTTTCTTAGAAAGAAAAAAGGAAGGTCAAAAGAAAGGTTGATAACAATCGGTCAAAGATACTCGTAAGCAAGGAGGAAGTTCAAGTATTGCTGTGCGACAGCGATGACGATCAATCGCGCGGGAAAATCTTGGGCGAACTTTTTTTTGGAGCCAAAGAATAAAGTGGGGTTGGCAGGTGGTACAGGGTCGGTTAACCCTAACACTGACGCGCCCCAAAGAAATGTTCTATCCACATCAAACAAATAACGCTGATTACTGCCTTTACGTTCTGGAAACAACTGAAAATCATGTGTGTGTATTACTTTATAATCTTTGGTTTGAGGATCCAACCATTGGTTTCAGTGTCTTGTTCTTGCAGTCAACATCTCAAGCTTGCTCTAGCGTCTTTTATAGTCTGTACTACGTTGGTTGTTGTAGTCAACCTCCGTCACTTTCCGCGCTCTAGGTTATGGTCACCAGTATACGTAAATACACAAAGAGGAGCAAGGGAAAATCAAACTAAACAGTACGAAACAACACAAAAGAGACCTATGCAAAAACAAAATATACAGCAGTTCCAGTCTCCTTCGTCCCCATTCCGGTGCGCGGAATCATACCCTTTTCTTATGCCTTCATTTTCAGTGACAATCTGCGCGAAATTTCTGGAGTGTGTGTGATATCTTTGTCCACTTTAATGGCACAACTTTCGAGTCCGGAGCCCTCCTCATGACCGGGAACATGCCGCTTTTTCTATCTCCAGTTTATATATGTAGCTGATGTGTCCTCCTTCCAAACCCGGTAACCTGACAATTCCGTAGGGTAAGTCCAAATTCCACACCTTCAGTACCTCGCACCTCCTGTTGAAGCTGGTACCAACTATAAGTTCGGTAGCCCCCGATACCTACCTTATAGTTAGCACCATCTCAACCGCAGGCTGAGATTGCACCACTTGA
>CM069901.1:526577-567717 GCA_036034705.1 Thielaviopsis punctulata | reverse complement strand
AAGCCGGATTCGAACCGACGACCTCTCGAGCTAGCCAAACTCGAAAAGCCACCAGGCGCTGCACCACTGCGCCATTGGACGCCATTGGGGATGCACCACTGCGCCATTGGGGCGACAAAGAGCCTATGCCTCTTATACCAATATTTACGTAGAAATCAACGAACAAGAAGCTCGCTTAGCTCAGTTGGTTAGAGCGTCGTACTAATATTTCATCACGAATATCTAGTAATGCGAAGGTCGCCAGTTCGACCCTGGTAGTGAGCACTTCCTTACATTTTTTTGCCCGGAATATGCTTTTCGTTGCGGTTCACCTCATTTCAAGCGGCCTCTATAACCCTAAGGGCTCCAACCTATGTACAGTCAAGGTCACGTGATTGTTACGCGTATCACAACAGGGTTACACATGGGGTCACGTGATAAAGCACGCGCCACACGTGGCGTTTTACTCCACTCGCCCACTTTATCTTCAGCTTCCACTCACGAGTTTAGTTTGAAAATATTGAACACCTTCTACTTTTTACGCAACTTCCCTTCTACATACCACAGAAACGGTACCTTTGGGTGCCTCTCTTGATTTTTTGTCCAAAACAATGAGGACATTTCCGAGTTTTCGCGTCGATTTTCAAGACGCATCTTTTGCTACCTTTCTCCCACGTTTGTGAGAAGCCTCTTGCTTTGCGCTGCAAGATTCTCAACCTCGAAGACCCGACAAGATGCTTGGATGAATTTCCTTTTTCTTTTCGATGCAAAATACCCCTTCTCAAGTAAACACCCCCAATCTCGACGGTCGCCACCTCTGTCAAGGAAGGCAGACACGTGTTTTTTGAACTGGGAAGAGAAGAGAACTTCATCCAAGTATCTTGTCGGATCTTCGAGGTTGAGAATCTTGCAGCGCAAAGCAAGAGGCCTCTCACAAACGTGGGAGAAAGGTAGCAAAAGATGCGTCTTGAAAATCGACGCGAAAACTCGGAAATGTCCTCATTGTTTTGGACAGAACATCAAGAGAGGCACACAAAGGTACCGTTTTTGTGGTATGTAGAAGAGAAGTTGAGATTCGATTGAAAGACAAAACTCAATGTGCTATCGTAGGAAGTCCCCCGTATGTATGTACTTATATCCTTCGACTCGGTCTCTCAATACCCTTGTCCCATACCTAGTATCCACCATACGTATACGCAGTATCATATTACAAGCCGTCAGTTGGTCGACGGTGTTTCTTAGTCGATGAACGGCGTCCAAGTGTCCACTAGCCTAACCCTAGCGTTCACTAGTCAGACCAGCCAATGATGCGCAGCGAATTTTGTGCACTTATGGTTACAGACCTTCACAAAAATAGAGGATAAATGAACAGAAGATCAACCATCTCCATAGTCGGTAAGGGTTAAAATATATCAAGTCACACATGATGACGTTCAAGGAGTAACGAGCCGCAAAAAGTGGGGTCTTGCCGTGGATCGAACACGGGACCTCTCGCAAGTTTTGCGTTAGGGTTAACCCTAAGCGAGAATCATACCACTAGACCACAAGACCTTAGACAAATCGCTTCACGTAATGGTAGCGCTAACATACACCATATAAAGTAACCACGAACTTGGGTCGACGGCAAAAATGTTGAATTCATAATTTTATCATGACAGAATAGTTGGTATATATTCAATATTTAGTCACATGGCTTAATTCCCGCGTGTAGCTAAAATGATATCTTACACAGGACGATCATCTTCGGTAATTGATCATGAACTATTTCCGGACTTATGCTATGAAGGACAAAGTAACTTCCAAAAAACTATCCTCAACCACAACATAGCAACACTTGTACATATTCACGCATACTCACACCAAAATCAACCTTTATACGTCATCTAACATGTCTACTGGCCATGAAAATGCCGACCAGGCTGGTCAGCCCAAGACACACCCTGGCCCTTCCTCTCCGGAGGAAATCGCTGCCACTTTCCCAGTACTGCGGGAACTTCCAGAGCCGCGCAGCAAAAGCATTCGCGAGGGCTCGCCATATTCCATCAAGGCCCGCGGGTTTTTGGATAATTGCCTGATGCACATTCAACAGCGCTATGTGCAGCGAGCGGCTGAGACTGATGACAATACCAGTGATTCTGGTGAGGGGTCTCACACGGGATATTCGACGTTTGGAGAGCTTTGCAAGGACATTGATAACGTAATCAACTTTCTTTGGTATATTGCTACGCGTAAGTGATTTTCTTTTCATGTCTCTTTAAGAGTAGCATTTAGAGACTAACCACATGCATCACAGCGCGCATCCAGGCTCCGTATCTATTTAGTGTGATTTCGGACTTTGCTGAATACGGCGCAAATATGGCGCCTGATCCTATTCCGACGTTCATCATCCTGCGCAAGATGGACCACATAATGGCTTCGCTGATTCACCAGAAAGACATTGTCAACGGCAAGCCCATTAGCTTGACTCAGACCTACACCGTACGTATGACTGAACAGATCCGCTTGACCAGCCTCATCAAGATGACACGCGATATCTTCTTCGACAAGATGCGCTCCCCTGCTGGCTTGGAAGGGGACGATCTTGACGAAGACGAACAGCAGGACGAGGAAGATGATAGCGATGACGATGACTTGGGCCCGTCGTTTAGCAGCCATAAAACGGAGGAGCATATGCCGGTCCAGATCCCCAAGGATGCGCCACTGGAGGGAATTAAGGAGGGAGAGGCTGACATTAGCGTTGATGGCTCTAATTGGCACCCTCCGGCCACGAGACTTGAGCTCCAAGCGGCTATGAGCTCGATTTTCGAGAATACAATGGAGGCCTTGGATATCGAGGAGATGGATTAAAGTGTAAATAATCATCATGATGTATTCTATCCAAATTGTCTATGCGATTACTTCAAAGTCTATGAACTATACGTGCCGCTCCTCTACTCCCTCCATACCCAGCCTCTGCGCCAATTCCGCTGCCCACCGCTTCGGAAATTCCTTTGCAACTCCCACATCCCACCGTCCGCCCATTTCCCGCTGCACACTAGTCACTGCCTTGTCCGCAATCCCACATGGCACAAACCTCGTCCACGGATTTCTTTCCGACCCGCCCTCTACCGGCACATCCATATTTACCGCCACCCCGAGCCCTGTTATATGTCTGCGCAGATGCACACCCATGGCTGCCACCTTGCGCTGGCCGCCCCTCTCATCTGGCGCAATCCACACACCGGGCTCATCCTCATCAAGCAGTGTGTCGATGCCACAGACCTGCTTCAGCGTCGCCTGCGTCGTGTTTTCCAGTAGCCGCGCATACTTGCGCACCGTCAGCGGCGCGTGCAGTGGCGAGTGCAGGTCGAGAATAGGCCAGAGCACAATCTGGCCGGGCCCGTGGTACGTCATCAGGCCGCCACGCGTGCTGGCTAGGATTTCCGGGACAAGTGCGGCAGAGGCCTGAGGCGGATAGAGTGGGGCGGTGAGTTGGGCGCGCTGGGAGGAAGAGATGGCGCTCTTGTGCATGCGGCGGCCGAGAGTGAATACGGGGTTCGGGGTGAAAGCAAGCACAACGGGCTGCGGCGGGGCAGGCCGAGAGGGAAAGCCCTCGGTCTTTTTCCACTCAAGAAAGGAGTTTCGAACGGCTTCTTGCTGGGTGCTAAGATCTTGGTAAGATGAGTAGCCAGAAGCAGGGCTCTGGATGCTTAGCAAAAGAGAGTTTTTTGACAAGGTAGAACTGCGTCTGCAGGTGTTCAAGTGATGCTGGCCAAGTAAGGGCAGTGTTTGTCGTTGTAGCACGGCATGTTGGGACACTCTTAGTACTGATCTCATGGCGTCTGGGAAGAAGTTGACAAGATATGCGGTTGCAAGTTGCGAGTTCACTTGTTACATATGGGTTTGAAATAGTTGGAGGTGGAATCGGGTTAACTTCGGTTATTCAACACTCTATCAGAGGGAGCAGCTTGGGTCAATAATGAACTGACGTTACCTAAGCAACGTCACAGCTTCTTCGCACCACTACCGTTCCACAGCATACACTTGAACATACATATGCAGCATTGAGATAAATAAAAACTTCAAAGGACCTTAAATGATATTACTATTCAGCTCCATTCAAAACGAATGGCAAATTCGCAAACACGTGCATACATCAATATAAAGAGAAAAGACAATATTTGGTGACAAAAAAGAGAATGATACGCAGATAAAGACTACCAAGCTGACCAAAACGGCTAGCATCTCAGGAAATCGACACAGACAACCGCAGACAGTAAAGACAGACACTGCAGAATGACATGAAAAAGAGACAAGAAAACGTGGCAATTGTCAGTCAGGAAAACAAAGACAGAAGAACAAGACCCAGAAACAAACGGTGAACAACAAGGACGCGGGAACAGAAGCAAGGCAAAACGAAACAAAAAGAACAGAAGAAACCAAAAGAAAGAAAAGGAAGAACAACCAACAACCCTCTCCAACCCGTGACATGCCCAATAGGGCAAGATAGCACCAGAGAAAAATAATGACAAAAAGAAAGGGAGAAAAAGAGAGGAAAAACAACAAAAAATGAATCTATGCTCCAGACACCACTCAAAAGCCGGGAAAAGCAGAGAAGAAAGCAGAGATGCAAACCGGGTGTTTGTTTGGCAGCTCTTTTGTGGGCTTCATATTCCTCGTTATAGCATCAAACAGATACCACGATCAATAGAAACGAAAAACAACCGTTGCAAAGAATGGAATGAGAAAACAAAATAAAAAAACGAAGCGTTGCGGAGACAGCAAACGAAACAAAAAAAAAAAAAAAAAAGAATGCAGCATCGCGATGCTGCTAGTCTACACGCAAAATCATAACACGACTCTGCTGCACCTGAGTCGACCGTGACGGCAAAGCTGACTGACTGGGTTAGCCAATTAATGCATCGACCCCTATTCGGCACTAATCTCGCCACCATCCACTTGGGCAAAGTTGAAATCAAAGCTTTCGCCATTGTCTTCGGTCTGGATGAACGCATCAAAGTCGAATCCCTCAAGGACATTGTCCGAGTTAAGAGGATCCGCAAACTCGAGGTTGCCAAACCCAACCTGTTTCGTGTTAGCCGCTTTCTCTCCGATACTGATATAGCCTTGCAATACTCACCATGTTAGCGTTGGGGTCAACCGCGAAGTTCGATTCGGTGTGGTGTTGTGTGACCGCACCAATCGGTGGAACGGCCGCAACTGTTGCAGGTTGCGAGTTGGGAATCGTGGCCTGAGGCCCAGTGGGTTGCGGTGCGTTAGGCTTGAAGCCAGCGGCATTAGCGGGGGTAATCGGCGTCGCAGGAGCAGGAGCCTCAACTTCAGTGGGCTCGGGGGCAGGAGTAGCGCTAGTAGCAGCGGCAGCATTCTTCTTCTGTGCAGCATTCTGAAAATTCACATTAGCAATATTCCACGACATACGAATAGAAATAATATCTTCTTACCTTGGCCTTGGTATTCTTCGTTTCCTTCTTCTTGGGCGCGGGCTTTGAAGGCTGTTGAGGGGTAGGAGGTGCCGGAGTGCCCTGCTGGGGAGAGGATGTGTTTGTCCGCGAGTTGTTAACAGCATTGGGTGCCGATGGAGGAGGCATAGTACGCTGCTGGGGAGTGCCTTGAACCGGGCCACCTTGGCCCTGACCGGGCTGCTGACCGGGCTGCTGACCAGGCTGTTGCTGGTTTTGCTGCTGACCGGGTTGCATCATCTGCCCATTCATGCCGTTTTGCCATTGTCCTTGAGGGTTCTGAACACTGCCTTGTTGTTGTCTAGCAGGAAGCATCTGGGGGTTCATCTGGCCACCAGCAAAGGGATTCTGGTTGGGGTGCGAGTTGGGCGGACGCATGCCGTTATTCATCTGGTTGGCAACCATGAAGTTATGGTTCATACCAGCGTTCATGTCACCACCGATAAAGCCCATGGGGTTGGGCGACCCCTGGCTCTGAGCACCATCCGGGGGGACAGGAGAGGAAATTCCAGCACCAATTTGGCCTGCGGCGCGCTTAATGTCAGCCGGGTTGGGCGAAGTGCCGGCCTTGTTCTGAGGAGAAGCCTCAGGGAATTGTTGGTTGTTGGCACCAGGGCCAGCATTTTGTCCTTCAGGCCGAGCCATACCACCCATGTTGTCCTGCTCCTGTCTCGCAATTTGTAAACGCTTCTTGTTCTGTTGCTCAAGCATCATAAGCTGCATCTGGTAGTCCTGAAGAGCATGGTTGCCGCCAGCAGTGTTGGTCTGGCCGGCTGCGTTAGGTCCAGACTGGTTAGGGCGCATCGGGCCACCCTGAGTCATGTCGCCACCAGCGTTGTACATTGCCCCCATCGGGCCATCAGGGCCGTGAGGAATCATCGGAGAGCCCTGGCCCTGCGGTCCGCCAGGCATTTGCTTTCCAGGCATCTGCTGGCCGTGGTGTTGCTGAAGGTTAGCCGCGTAAGTGGCAATTGATTTTGATTGGTTGCTGCTGTTGAATTGCTGCATCTGCTGAGGAGTCAAAGTGTTGGGGTTGATGCCGTTAGCCATGAGCATCTGCTGAGTGTTCTGACCGTTGGCACCACCGGGAACCTGCTGACCAGGCATCATTTGACCCGGGCGTCCATTCATCATCATGCTAGGCTGATTGGGGTTGAAGCTGCCATCAACACGGGGCTTCTTAGAAGGTGAAGGGGCACTATCGGCACCACTAGGGGACTGTGCGCGGTCACGGTGCGCATCCATAACAGCGCCATCGCGAGCCATTCCGTGCTTAGCTTGTTGTTGCATCATCATCTGACCACTGTAGAAATATATTAGCATCTTGTCCCTTACAAGCAAACCTCAGTGTTGATTGCTTGATTGATTGCTATACTTACTTGGTGTTGTTGGCCATGGCGGCACGTGCTAGAGGAGCACCACCCTTCATCATGGCCATGCCACCATTAGGCATACGCATCATGTTGGGATACATCTGAGGAGCGCCACCCTCCCGGACCTGACGGAGGATGTCTTGCTGCATGTGTCTGTTCCGATTCTGTGCCATGTAGTTGTGTTAGGAAATCAAATCATTGACATCAACAAGAATGTGCCAATTGACTAACCTGAGCTTGGACATATTGGGCAACAGTGGAATTGGCAGTCTTGCCCTTAGAAGCCAGATTGATGTCCCAAAAGACTGAAAACCACTCCAGAAGAAACGAAATTTCAGATGACATGCCAATTCTGGGCTCAGGGAGCTGACTCTGGGTTTTATTCTCGTCCTTGCTGTCCGCATCCATAGATTCATCGCCATCATGGTTACCACGGTTGTCGTCAGAGACGGTCTGAACCTGATAACTTCTGTTGTTGACTAGAGGGGCAGCACAGTCGAGCATGTTAAACTTGATAAAGTACTCGTAGATGTAGGAGTTGAGCATCATACGATACTGGGGGTCGTTGATGAATGGACGGGGCATTATCTGCGCCATTCCGGGCTGCTGACCCATCTGTTGTTGAGGAGGCCCTTGAGGTTGGCCAGGTTGATTCATCTGAGGCTGGCCGGGCATCGGCTGTTGACCAGGCTGGAGCTGTGGTTGCTGGCCCATCACCATTCCATTGTTCATCATGGGCACAGGGCCACCAACAGGGCCGCCCATAGGGTTCATGCCACCCATGTTCATACTGGGCTGGTTCATTGTCGCGTTGACTAAGCCGTACGGTGCGACTCGATGCGAATATCAAGCGCTAGGTGCAGGGATATAGTATTGCGCAGTCACCGAGAAGGGGGAGAAGTAAGTGCCGAATCACTTGAGTCACTACAAGATGGCAAAAGAACGGCAGGATGCAGAGACGTCTCTTGATTGTGTGAAAGAAAAGGTTGCCGCAAAGTGGCCGAACGGGATAGCCTGTCGCGATTGAGGTGGTATTTGTCGGCGAATAAACAAAAAGGGTGCCGAGAGGGCACAACTAGACGGCTCGATTGACACAGAGCAGTAGCGAAATGTAAAATTAGAAGACGCTGACGATTGGGAGGAAATGCGAGATTGATATGGTTGAAAGGAGTAAACGCGCGTATGTATCCTGACAACAGCGGGAGGTGTCGACAACGGGGGCTGATGAGTGAGTTCCGATATAGAATAAAATAGAACGGAAACTATTGAGCAGTGACAGCTCAATGGTATGATGGTAGAGAGCCAAGGCTTTATCGAGGATTTTGATGCGATTGAAGAACAAACGGAGATCGAATCATGAAGAGAACGCGAACTGGGGATATCGAACAACGATGCGACTGCGACCAGGAAGATGCGAGAGAAAAATAACAGCCTGTGGCGAGAAGAGGAAAATGAAAATAAAATGAAGAGAGCTAATGAAGATTGCCTTAAAGCACTCGACAAGGGAAACGGGAAACAAAGGTGTGCAAATGCGGACAAGAGAAGAAAAAGAAAAAATACAAGTAGGGCTCAAATGAAAGAAGAAAAGAATAAAGAGACGATTGATGATGGGTTGGTCGGAAAGTTAGATATTCAGCAGGATAGCTCAGGCGCAGAGCAGAGCAAGGTTTTGCTCCAGTGCGGGCTCTCTAAACCCCAACTCCAAAAAAAAAAAAAAATAAAAAAAAAAATAGGCCAAAAGCGATAATTGTACCCAGAGTTTCCAGCTATGTACGTACAATGCAGAATCTCTTGAGCTCTCGCAAGCACCCGAAAGGTACTCAAGTACTACACTTTTACACTCGCGAGCGATGTGGAAAAGACAAGAGCAAAGTTGAAAAGAGAGAGGATGAGGTAGCAGGATATCAATCGCTGGAGGCGATAGGATTTAAGAGAGGGAATCGTTTGGGTTTTGGGTTAGGCCAATGGAACGCAGCGTCTGGGAAAAAGGTTGATGCAACTAAAGTCCTAGATTCTGTATTGAAAGGAAGTTGTTGCTAATAATACTGTGCGAATCCCTAAAGTAAAACTATGATGTTCCGCACTGTAGGGTGTGGCGTAAGGTTCTCTGCGAGCAAGTCGCCTGCGTTTTTTGGGGGCCGAAGAGTGGCTAGATTACCCAAAAAAAATCTAGGTCAGGCAATTTGCTTGCAAGATGGGGCCAGGATGATGGATGGCGCTGGTGTGGGGTTTGTGGCGTTATACGCGTAAAGAGTTGTTTGCCTGAGGCATCACATACAAGCTTTGGTTAGAATCAAACTTGGCGACGCGACTCTTGGCACTGTCTTCGCGACTAGTGCACAGTGCACGTGTGAAATTGTACACCCATCCGCGCATCAAATCTAGCTGGCTGGGTATCTTTGATGCTTTATGGGCAAATCTGTTAAGTTGAAGTAATTCTTGGCCCATCAGATCGGCACATTTTTTTAGCCGCTGGCAACTGACAGATACTGTACTTGTACGTATGTACGTACTTCTATGTAAAAAGTACGTATAGCTAGACCCGATAGCGGGCTTTCCCAATATACATAGTTGCACTCCGCATTTTTACTTCAAGAAACTTGAGTTGCCCGATAATTACTGCACGAAGCAACGGGTCCCGTAACCGTCAAGTGCAACAACAGATCTATGTATTATCATATTGACATAAAACATTTTAGTATGGCGGTACAGGTTCACGGTGACTAACACTTAGGAAAGGAAGTACGTCTATCTCATTTCTGCTAAAGATATTTCCCTGACTGTAGAAGTATAAACAGAGTATGCACGACGTTAGTACAATAATGCATCTACACTATGTAGTAACAACAATACCCAATCGAGCCATACCGATATCCAACCCAGTTGTTGAAACTCCACATAAAAGTGACCTTGTTCTAACTTCACCGAGTTCCCTTGTAAGAGAAGAAAAAAACCAGTCTAAAATCAACTGCTTTGTTGTAAATATATACATACATACATACTGCGTATACGCACTTCTCACAAGTATCATTTCTTCTGCTCCCTGGAGTATCTAGAGCATGACAATATGCTTCCATTTCGGTATCTCCACGTGCCGTTGTCATAAGCCAAGTACTTATCCACATACTGATACAAGTTCATACATACATATGTACTTATACATACTGGTATGTATGTACGGAGTACTTGTACATGCGCAGGGCTAGGGAACTAAACAAATATGTTATATACAGTAAGTTAGCTGCACTACAAAACAGTACAAGCCTTCCAACCTTAGTTTTGATTTGTACTCTAAATACGATTGACACAATATGTATATTCAAATTTATGAGTTAAAAATGGCATCCACCTACAAGTCATTTACCAACTTGTATTACGAACTCTTATTCTAAATCAAATCAAACGTGAAATTTACATGTTGAACTACTCTCTATGCCCTTATACGGAGTACGGAGTACGGAGCATGAACCGTATTAGATTGATATTTAAAGTTAATTCTTACGTTGTTGACTTGAATCACAAGAGATGACTGGTTGAACAACTGAAAAGGGATATTTGATTATATGCTGTTAAAAAAAATTCATATGCATGGTTCGAGCTGAATGTACCAGAGTATACATACATGTACTTGTGCTACTGCGTGCATATCAGTACATACCTATTCTCGTCTTGTTCGTCATTGAATATATATTCAAGGTTGATGGTGCTAGGGTATAACCCTAAGCCAAGAGTCCTCTTGTATTCGACTCGACATCAACGTTGAATTTGAATTAAACGGCACATTCGACTAGTCAATTCTAATCATAATGCAAGTTCGCACAAATATTATTGCCTTGGTATTATTATAAAACAAAGTTTACATGGAAAACAATCTGCCCTTAAAGACTGGATTTCCAAAAAACAAGAGAAAACAATGACAGTTACAATTCTTCGTAGTCTCATACACAACCTAGGGAACTGAACTTAGTCGTCCTCAGGAGGAAGTTCATCATCAATATACCGGACCAGTGTTATCCGCATCTCGGTAGTTTCGTTGCCGCGCAGCACGTCGCTGATAAAATGCGCTTCCACTTGCATTTGAACCATCTCAAGGGCACCGCGAAGAACGCCACACAGTATATTGGAGTACCACAGCTCGTTTTGGGCACGCCCGTCATCGGGGAGCTCAACAAAGTCAGCCAGCGGGTTATCCTCGAAGACAAGAGAGAATTGCTTGTTATCACTGGTCCAGTTGGTAACAAGAGGTGTGATGTTGAGGAAAATCTTGAAGCCGACCTATAGAAGAAACACACATATTGTTAGATATGACGTAATTTAAGGGAACGGTGATATTTGCGGGGTTGAAAATGACCGTAGGGGAGACAAAAAAGAAATTCCCCAAACTCAACGATACTGTTAAAAGACGTAGGGGAACGCACTCTGGAGATCATATCGGCAGTTTCCCTGAAATTAGCGCAGCGCTTCATGGAATTTGACTTGGCAAGGTAATCCTCGATAATGCGTAGACCAATATTGTAGCCCATCTTATCAAGCTGCTTGTTAACTTCGATGTAGTTAGACTCATAGTCTTTGCAGAGTTGGGCAACAACGGTGCCGTACGTCAGCGTAACGAGCTCGGCGTTGACTTTATCGATGCGCGTCCTACATAGTTAGAGTCGCGTTAGCAGGGCGAGTCGATTTATGGGTGTTTATGGGTAAGCGACCCGGCGGGGCAGGGGAGGAGAACTAACTTCCAAATTCTGGCAGTACAAAAACGGGTGGTTAGTTTGATTGCGATCACATAAGCAAGAATATAAATTAAGTCAAGAGGGAAACCAACTCCTCGCCAAGGCGCGATGCCTTACTGCTGCTGGCCATGGCGGGCAATCAGCGTGGGTTCACTTGGGTAATGAAAGTAAATAAAGAATTGGCTGCAAACGCCGCAAAACGTTGAATCTTAGGTATCTCGAAAGAAGCTTTTGAGGTGTTGGAACTGGATGCAAGTGGTATTCAGTTTCAGCTTCCCAGCTTTCCAAATTGGAAGTGCCCCTCGCGGCGGCAGAACTACGGCAGAACGTCATTAATCCCTCGAGAAGCAGCTTCCTTGTAAACTTTCGTGCCAAGCCCTTGTCAGACCTTGTCCACAAAAAAACTGCTTAACGGAGCCGCAGAAGCTCCAGCGCGACTCTCAAGAAAAAGCTCAGCCTTGTGTATTTATATTCAGCCTTTTCACATTTGCCTCCCACAACGGCTCGCGCCCTTTTAACTTCGCTGGAAAACCTTAGTTATCACCGACTCTACCTTTATTTTAGCTTGCGACAATGTCCTCCGAAAAGCGACCTGCTTCTGACGACCCGGCGAGCTTTCAGCTGGTCAAGAGACCCAACCTTGGCTCTTCGTCGTCGACTGGTGCGATTGCCCGCTTCAATGCATCTGTTGGCAATGGCGCCTTAGTTCAAACAGTATGGCATTTGTTTTGCTTACAATATGGCCCAAATTGCTAATAATCTATTAACTAGGCCCCGCGCACAAGCGGCTTGCAGGCCCCGGTCATGCAACTTTCGGGCCACACTGGCGAGATCTTTGCGGCCATGTTTGATCCCAACGGCAACTATATTGCGTCAGCTGGGATGGACCGGAACATTAGTACGAGCTGGCCCACGACATTTTCTCTCAATATTGTATTTGGCAGACTGCTAACCATCTGGCTCATGTATAGTGCTTTGGCGTACTTACGGCGACTGCGAAAATTATGGCCTGCTTACTGGCCACAAGGGTGCCATTTTGGATTTGCGCTGGTCTCGCGATTCGCGCATCCTTTTCTCTGCATCGGCAGATATGTTCCTGGCTAGCTGGGATCTCGAAAGCGGCTCGCGGATACGGCGCTATGTGGGACACGAGGAGGTGATCAATGCCATGGATATTAGCAAGCGCGGTGACGAAACTCTTGTCAGCGGCAGCGACGATGGAACTATTGGAATTTGGGACCCGCGTGTCAAAAATGCGGTCGACTACATCGAAACTGATTTTCCTGTGACGGCGGTGGCGATTTCCGAGGCCGGCAACGAGATTTACACCGGCGGCATCGATAACGACATTCGTGTATGGGATGTGCGCAAGAAGGCACCTTTGTACTCCCTTCTTGGCCACAGCGACACCATCACTTCTCTGCGAATTTCCCCCGACTCGCAGTCTTTGCTTTCCAATTCTATGGACTCAACAGTGCGCACGTGGGATATTCGCCCATATGCGCCGACGGAACGGCATATTCGCACATTTGACGGTGCTACAGCGGGTATTGAGAAGAACCTGATTCGCGCCAGCTGGGGCTCTGATGGCAAGCGTGTTGCGGCTGGTTCAGGCGACGGCTCTGTATTGGTGTGGTCGACGGAGACGGGCAAGATGCTGTACAAGCTTCCTGGACACAAGGGCACGGTCAATGTGGCCGAGTTTTCTCCCAGCTCAGAGCCTATCCGTAAGTTTTTTCCACTAACACGACACTTGGAATGGGATATATACTAACAGCCAAATAGTTCTTTCTGCCTCCACAGACCGCACCATGCTTCTGGGTGAGCTGCGGTGAGCATCTCATTCGTCAATTCTACCACCATCAAAAGATGGCTCCAAATCTGTTACCGCATGCACAACGCGCTGGAAAAAGGGAGCTGATAGAAGAACGTTCAGCGGTCCTTGCAGAAGCTTGACTTGATATTCTCAGAGCTATGTGACAGTAGCAGCTCGCGCGGGGGTTTTGATTCTACCCGGCCTAACCCCATTTACTCTATGTATCAATTTTGATACGCGGCGTCACAGCAATCAGGCAAGCGTTGGCTGTATTATCATGGAATGTCTCCTGCATGTTTTTTTTTTCTTTTCTTTTTCTTTCTTCATAGAGCGATTAGCAATATCGCTTGCGCATCGCATCTTACTGGCGTTTTGAGGAGGGGGTGGGCGTTTTCTCTTTTATCTTATCAGGCATTTTCTTTTTTGTTCTTATCTCTTGATTTTCTTTTATGATACTTCTATTTTGTCAAAATATGCAGCTACTCATAACGCACGATACATACTATCACGTTGCCCGTAATGGTCCCCCGAACGCTGTCAAACGGGCAGTCGGATAGGCGGGTGAGGAACGAGAAGGTCACATACATATGTATGCCAAGTTAGCATGCTATTTTCCGAGAACAGCTACTAGTTTGGGGGGGGGGAGGGGGGGCGTTTGTATGTATAGAGAATCACGAAATGCAACTTGTTTGGAATCGCAGGATCTTGCTACCCTGCAGTCACAGAATTGACGATCGCGGGGAGCAGTTTGGAGCACCGCGAGTTTTAAGGTTGGATCAGATATCGAATATTGGCCTTGTTTAGATGACGTGACCTCAGTCAAAGAAGAGTCTTGGGCGGCGACAGGCCGACGATCACACTGCCTTATTACTGTTGACGAGCGTTTTTTTTTTTTTTTTTTTTTTTTGGGGGGGGGGGAGGCTCACTGCTTAGTCGATAGCAATGGCCTTTCGTAGGGGACAAATTTCTGATGTTGGTGTCAAAGCTGCTTGTTTGAAAGACAGTAGAATCTCAATGATAATGAAGTTCAAGAGTTGAGGAGCAGAATAAAAAAAACTGAAATGTAGCATGCGTCATGACATGCAACTAACACAGACATCTGAATGTATTCCATCTCAAACAAGCAGACTGGCCAGCTATGTTGCGTGTGTATATTCTCAAACAACAAAGCGGTTATCATTATTGTTGGGCAAGAGAGATGAA
Source organism: Thielaviopsis punctulata (assembly GCA_036034705.1). Lineage (NCBI taxonomy): Eukaryota > Fungi > Ascomycota > Sordariomycetes > Microascales > Ceratocystidaceae > Thielaviopsis > Thielaviopsis punctulata. The sequence continues at coordinate 553,160 of CM069901.1, read as the reverse complement.
GCATAAAATGCTGTGTTTCAACAAGAAGGGCTGTGCCTTGGAGTATTTATGTATAACGTATGCATACGTAGTACTTACATAATCAGCCCTAGCTTCAGATGCACAAACCTTTAGAAATGTGAGCAAAACGAAAAGTTGATAATTTCATTTTCCTTCAGTATTAGTGTGGGTGAATATGTACTGGTATTATGCTAGTGGCTAGTGTCCGGCTAATGCTTTTTCGGGGGTTGACCTTGATGGTAGCAAATAAGAAGATTTCCACTATGGGCTTTATTGGATAGTATCGCTTGGGCTTCAATGGCACGAACTCTTGGACGCTTAGATGTCATCTCTATGTTCTCTATAGAATTCCAGAACCCAAATTAACTTTTTCCACATTGACATACACTCATACATTAATCTGCACTATGTACAAGCACATGTATGTATGTAGGTATGTTACATAGTAGATGAACCCGGTTATTTATTATGTCACAGGTGGTCAACATTCTCAGAGAGGGTTCTGTCTTGTTACAGATTCGAAACAAACCCCTGCCATAGTTCCTAAAGGGCAAGAACAAACTCGGCATACATGTATACGTATGTATGTACTTTGTAAAGAGTTTAACGGAAGAAGAGAAGAAGAGAAAACTGAAAGAGAAACAAGCACTATATACAACACTACATAAGTACAGATCTCAATATGAAAGTTTGGTTGTAACTTTCCTGAAATTCCGTATATTGGATGGCGTTTTCTATGGTTTCTGATCAATGAGAATCACATGAGCCAACCAAATTCATGTACGTTGAAAGGACGGATCAAGTATCGATTTGTGTGTTGGAGGTTGAAGTCATAGTTTATATTTTTAGTATGCATTTTGTCACGATGCTTGACCAGTGACTTTAGTATGGATGGGTACTACATAACTCGAAGTAAATTGCACACAGAAAAAAAAAAGGTTATTTTGAACGAACGTACTTGTTCACCCCGTTACTTTGTTATATATAGTATGTACCTGTACAGGCCACGCCAGAAGAAGTTCATGAAAATAACAAATTCCCGAAATAAGAAATAGTAGACAAGCGCTTGCGCTTGCGATGTTTAACGCTTAATTCTTTCCCCCATCCCTCCTTTGTTTCCGTATTTGCTTAGCTAAGTTTTGTAAACGGCGAACAGACTTCCACTTGTTCTTATGGTAAGAGTAGTTTGTATGTACGTATGTACATACTTGTATAAACTAGTTAACCGAGCTTGGGGGGAGGATGTTACTAAATTCGGACCAATGTTACCACACGACGTAGTACATAATTTGATAGAGTAAACCTGCATCTGTAACCTTGGAACCTGCACTACCGTGGCAGGCGCAGGCCTGTACATACTATGTACATACTACATGACGTAGATTTACTATGTATGTATGCATGTATATGCAAGCCATTAGTATGTACATACAACATGTCTCGATTTTTGCTTTTATATTTTGGCGAAATGAGCGCGTTGAACTCAAGCGAAACAATATTGGCTCAAGTTGAAAATTACTTTGCTCCTCGTTTAAGATTTGTACTACTCATCTTTTATAAATGAGGGCTGCGTTCGGATTGGTGTCTATTTCGATTTTCATGCATGGAGGCACTGGCAAATCGTATCTGATAACATAATAATGCATCAAAAATAGTGAGTCCAAAGTTGGCGCATCGGGAAGCAGGATCTCAAGTGCCAAGCTTCTGGGCCAAAGTACATATAATTTCGAGCATACATATACTACATAGTATGTACTACGTATTGAATAATGCATACATACATACAGACGTTTGTGCTATGATCTTTCTACCCGCCTTCTTTAGTACATCCACTTGCTAGCACACTGACGATCTTAGCCCATAAAGCTCTTGAAGGGGTTTCATTTTTCTCCCTTGTTGTCTTTGTTCCCGTGATTTCATTCCTCTGTTCTCTTATTTTCCCAACTTGTACGGATTATATATCCTTAGCGGGTAACAAAGAAAAAAAAAACTTACCCCAAACAATAAAATAAGTCAAATCTGAATACATACATACATACATAAAACCAGCGACAGTGTGTTTTATCTTAAGTGGGATGCTTGTTAGTGACTAAGGGCTACTTTCGCTCGTTGGCAGCATGTCGAGCGTCTGTTTGTTATGCAATCTCATTAATTCTTGTGTCTTCGCCCTTCTTTTGCTTTTCTTTTCCTCCCTTTTCTTTTCTTCTTTTGTCTCTTTCTCTATCCTTACTTGTCTTTAATGCTTTACCAATATACTGCCATGTATAGAGCTTGATTTTGTTCGTCGCCTTCTTTTTCTCTTTCTTTTCTTTTTCTTTCTCATTCGTCGCATGAGCTTTGGTCTCTGCTCTCTTTTTTCACTCTAAATTCTTTTTTTTCTTTTCAGCTATCTCCCTTCAAGCTGCTTCGATTCTCTTCATTCATTTGACTATTTCTTATCTACCGGTTTATTTTTTTCTTTTCCTTCCTTGACTGCAGACTGTCCATATAGGACGGCTAAATCTACCAAGATTATCTGGCGTTAGCTCTGTGAGCCAAGGCCAGCCACAAGAGTATATCTTGAGTTCACCGTGTTCCAACTGTTGGGTACATAAGCCACACCAAGTCTACCTTCGATCTAATCTCTCAAAGAGCTCCATACTTATATCTTCACCATGGAGTCCGGTATAAGCAACTATCCCGGTCGGCTGTCGTTCGCCAACGCTCCCGCTTCTCCTGCTGGCCGTGTTCCTGCATTTGGACGCCAGCCCATCACTCGCACCCGTACATCAGAAATCCAAGACTCTTCACCCAATCCGCCTGTCAGAGGTTCCCGTTTCCGTCTCAAAGATCGGTTTACACGCCAACGTCCTGCCCCCAGTAACGACTTGGAGGCTGCTATTCCTGAAAATGGCCAAGCTGCCTCCACCGACCGCTCTTCATTGAGCGGCCAGTCAGATCTTCCAGTACCCGAGCCAACGCTTCCGCCAAACAGACGTCCCTCAAGACGCTTTACTGGCTCAGAAAATCCTGAGCTGCGGTTGGGTGGTGATGAGACTCAGAGCCGCAGAGAGAGAGGCTTCAGAAGCCATCGCAATAAGCAGGACGATGACGGCAAAACTCCTAAGCACTTTATGTTTTGCTTCCCGTGGATTAAGTCCAAAGATGCCCGGAAGCAAGTTGTTCGATGTGTCATCTCTGGCTCTTTTACCACAATTATGCTGGCAGTTTGTAAGTTTTTATACCCTTTCTCTCAGATGACTTTACACATACACTAACCCTAACCCTAGATCTCGCGCTTTCCATTGCTCACGACTTCCAGCAGAATGAGTTTTCTTTATTACTGATTCTTGTTATGATTACTTCTACCATTATCTTCTGCCACAGCCTTGCACGCGCATGCAGTTTGATTCTGTCTCCCCAAAAGGAGACCGCCACCAATACCCAGTACAATGTTCACGGCTATGCCATTCCGGACCGTCCGATCCCTGTTGTTCTTGCGCGCGACGAAGAAGCTGTCGGCATTGAAAGCGGTGCGACGAAGCTCAACCCGCCGGCCTACGGATTGTGGCGGTCTAGTGTCAGAGTTGACCCCAACGCTCTGTATTGGCAGCGTAACCCGAATGCGCGCCCGGAGGAGCCGCCGGTGCCCCAGGTTACGGCGCGGCCACCTTCGTACGCATCGGACGATGGCGTGACATATGTGGTAGACGCGGTGCCACGGTCAACGGTTCCAATTCAAGATGTCTCTATGCCTCCTCGCCCGTCTGAGGCTGGTCGGCTGAACAACACAGAATCGACGCCCTGATGAAGCTGCTTGATCAGAGACTGTACGAGTACGAATAGAAGACAACATAATAACACAAATGTTGAAAAAAAAAAGAATACTGGCGCTTATCACGAGACGCCGTTGGGTTTAGATGGCAAGTTTCATTTTTTGCGACAATAGAAAGGAAAGAAGGCGCAGGCACGCACCATTTACCTTTGGGTATCCCTTTCCGAATTTTCTCCTTTGTTTACTAGAATAAGATATTCAGTTGTATCTCTTATGCGGTAAATAGATATGGACGTTGAGGCTTTTTCTACGATCGCGCAAAGAATACAGAATTTGTAATTGCGTACACTTGCGTGCTTAATCCGCGTGTGACTTGATTCAAACGTAGTAAACTGATGCATGTACAAGTATGTATGGTATGTACTGGTAGTACAAGTGACGATGTATGTAGAGGCATGCTCATTTGGGGGCCGTTGTAACATCAGTTCGCTTCGTCCTTACATACATATGTACTTCAATTACATATGTATTTGTATCTATTCATGTAGCCTTCTGTGTCGCTATCTTTATGCTGGTGAATATATGTTCTATGCTATCATCATACATATGTATGGAGTACATATTTGTTTATATGTATCTGGATATCTGGATATACTACATATAAATCTGGTGAGGTTGGATATGGACTTGTATATCAAATGCCACATATGAGCTTGCTTAGTTCGATCACAAAAATAGATACAAGGTTGGTTGCGTGATAAATATTAGTACATATACAAGTACGCGAGTTGCATTTCTCATTTCTATCAACTCGGCTGTCTATCGTTGCTTTACCGACAGTTTGCTTTACGGCTTGGAAAAGATGATGCACAGAGTATGTACTTATGGAGAAGTTGTACCTGCATTTTCCGTTGATGCTTTTTTGCAGGTTCGCCACCGCTAGGTCCTGAAGAAACGATCAGCCCATAGATTTAAAGACGCGATTACACAAGGTATGTACATACTATGTACATATTATGTACATGCGATCGTATCATAGTTGTGTATGTATGCCAGCGCAATGCGATTGCACAGTATGTACATGCTTACAAGTATATTCTGCGTACATACAGGTATAGCTCTTTCTCCACTTCCCAAGGCAACCAGTACGCCGGCGTTTTGAGCGTCACCGCAGGTACCAAGTACATATTGCTCTGTAAAAGTATGTACATACTACATACATATGTATTTCTACCTTTAGTGCTTCGTACATACCATACACGCCGTTGGAGGTCACCCGGGAAAAAGATGAAGAGCCCCACCAGCCTAAGCCCAGGTAAACAAAGCGTTACCAATTTGTCAGTCTTGAAGTTTGAAATGCGTTGCTAAAGGAAGGTAGCAATACGTATAGGTAACAAAGCAGTTTAAGCAAGGCAGGCAGGCGTCTTTCACTTGCTTCCTTCGGGTTTTCCCACTCATCCGTTTTTGTTTTGCCTCCATTTCTTTCTCCCTTTTATTTTTTTTTTTTCGTTTTTCTTTTCTAAACTCTTCAAAATTCAAGAAGACAAAATACCAGTCGGTACAACGTTTGCTTGTTTCTGGTTTTGCGCTACAACCACAGAAAAAATTACGAACAACTTACGAACTTCTGGTATGTTTTGATGACGCAGCAGTTAATGCGTTCACGTCTTTTTCACTTGTCGTTTGTTCAACCGTTTTATCCCCTAGTTGGTTATCAATTCTTCATCTGCGTCTTTCCGAGTTGGAATAAAACGTCATCCTCTTGACGATTTCAGAACAAATAAGAAAAAAAGTCTTTACCGGGCATCAGACTAACGCCGCATTCCCTTTGCAGTATACAAACGTCCTTTTCGCGGTTGAATCTTAAGCCTCTGGGTGAGTTATCATTGAATACACGTCGTTTTTATCATTACTTCGTCGGCCTCATTTTCCGTTGCGCGATAAACAGCTTTTGCTTTTCCTGTTATCTGCCCTCTTTACGCCACGACAAATCAATCATACATCGCATCATAAACATCTTCCGCCGTCCATACCTTGATTATTGGAGTGATCGACATTTTGCGATAAAACAAGCTTGGCGTTTCTCATTGCCTTGAGTCCTGGTCGACCTTTTGCCGAATGTCCCGGCTTCCGCCTTCTTGCCATGCGACAATGCGATGCGACACCGTTCTTGGCCACGGTTGAGTCTTTCCATTGAAAACAATTGATTGTTCTAGTCAACACGTTTCTCTGTTTTCTGGCGTCAATTGCTTTCGGGAGCTACATACTATATTAGACTTTGGATTTTGCGATATCTTTATCTTGTCGCTCAACTTGCTTCACAACCTTCCCTGCATCGATGCGGGGTCGTGCTTTCGTGCACTTGGCTGCGTGGAACATGATCAAGGCGTACATTTACGTGACGAAGCTCAATTGATACTTCGGATTGCCGCTATTTGAAGTTGTCAATCGCCGTGTCCTGGAAATTCCAGTTTGAAATGTTTAGAGAGCTGGCCCACGTCAATGGGGTTTTTTTTCTTTCTTCACTTCAAGTCCGTATTTAATATCGTATGGATTTTTTTTTTTCATGGCTCTTATCACACAGATTCAAGCACTTGGTTCCAACCACCGATCTACAATACCTCAAATCACCACGATATAGTTGCGTTACACGACAATGAAGCGTCTTTTCAAACTCTATATGCCGGCCGACGAAGCAATCGCATACCATTTTATCGCTACCTGTGGGCAGTCCTGCTAACTAATTAGATAACTTTTATTTCGTCCAAAATGTCTTCGCTCTCTCGTCGTGCGTGTTACAAGTGTGGCAATGTCGGCCACTATGCTGAGGTGTGCCAATCTGCTGAGCGTCTGTGCTACAACTGTAAGTTGCACAATATCGAATTTTCATCGTTACTTGATTTATCTAACATGGTCTGTAGGCAAGCAGCCCGGCCACGAGTCCAACAGCTGCCCCCTTCCCCGTACCACTGACGCCAAGCAGTGCTACCACTGCCAGGGTCTTGGCCACATCCAGGCTGACTGCCCTACTCTCCGCCTGAGTGGTGGTGCTGGCGGCAGCCGTTGCTACAACTGCGGTCAGCCTGGCCACATTGCTGTAAGTTCAACAATAGCTTTATAGTCGGATAGTAGTTAACAATTGACGTAGCGCACCTGCAATGCTCCCCCCAACGGTATGGGCCGTGGTGGTCCCCCGATGCCCCGTGGTGGTTTTGGCGGCTACCCTCGTGGTGGCTTCGGCGGTCCTTCTCGCCCGGCCACGTGCTACAAGTGCGGTGGTCCCAACCACTTTGCCCGTGATTGCCACTCTCAGGCTATGAAGTGCTATGCCTGTGGCAAACTGGGTCACATTTCACGTGACTGCACTGCTCCCAACGGCGGCCCTCTCAACACTGCTGGCAAGACGTGCTACCAGTGCAGCCAGACCGGGCACATCTCCCGGGACTGCCCCCAGAAGAACGGCCCTGATGTTGATATGTCTGAAGGTCCGGATCAGCAGCAGTCTTCACAGGTTCAGCAGCCCATCTCTGCCCCCAATGTTCCCCCTGTTGTCTAAGCAAGAGATGTTTGGGTAAGATGCTTTGGGATCCCATTGACACCTTGATCACGTCCTAAACACATGATGGTTGCTGGGCGCCAAAGCCCCGTTTTTCTTTTTCTTTCCTTATTTTTTTACACGGCATTTGTCCGTTATTCTTCTTTTCTGTACACCGCGCTTTTTTTTGTTTCTTTGCTTAACTTCCCTCTTGTCCGATATCGCCACATCGATATCGGAGTTTCTTTCTGCGTATACTATTTTTGTCCCTTTTCTTTTAATTCTTCTTTGTTTACCCCACGATATCATTCGGCTTCTTTGTACCATTTTTACTGATTTTATTTCCTAATGGTTTCTAACCGTAAAACGGCGTCACCGGTTCCTTATGGTCTATTTTTACTTTGCTTTTTTTTTGTTTTCTTTTTGGCGTCCAGTCCACATGAAGATGGATAGAGGCTGACTAAAAGTGCTTATCTGCTGTATTTTTCGTTTATTTCTTTGTACCTTTTTGGCATTTCTTGATTTTTTTTTCTTTTGTTTGTTTATACCATGCTTTGCCACACATGATATCCCTTGTTTTTCTTTGATTCTCGGCCTATCCTTTTCCCGATAACCGCACGAACCAAACTACTCTCGACGGCGAAATTACCAACTGACGACACGGACAAACACGCTTTTACCCCGACCTTAACTAACTAGTTCTTGAATTGAAGTGGAAGAGCGAGTGAGTGAGCGAGCAGGAGTGAAAGAGAGAGTGAGCGAGCGAGAAAGTGTGGAAGCGAGAACAGACAGAGGTGTTGGTGTGGTAGGGATGATAGAGGGAGCTGTTAGCGAGCTTTGGCACCTGTTCTCTCGGCCAAGCTTACATTGCCCAACGGCAAGCATGTGCACACATGTGTATGTACATGTAATGGCACGAACCCAAGATAATGTGGCATACAACAGGCAGTCGTCAAGTGATGGATACAAAACTTGAAAAGATAAAAAAAAAGGCTAGAATGATGTCTCAGAGGAAGGGAATGTGGGAGCTAGAGTGAGAGTGGGGAGAAAAAAAGAGGAAGAGAAAAAGAGAGAAAGAAAATAGGAGAGGGAAGATCAAGACAGGAAAAGGAAGTGGAAGGGCACCGGTGTCAGATAATTTCGTTTTTGAAGAGATTGAAGAAAGGTTGATCAGCCGAGATGAGATGAATTGATGTTTGATGGGCGGGTGGAGCATACGTAGTTGTAGTAGTACACCTAAGTGTGGCTGTAAGTTGCAATTGTAGCAGTAACCGTAGCATTAACATTTTCAGTATGTATGAGCGGATGCTCTCACTTGGCGACGGGCTGAAATGGAGGACTCAGCCTGTATATATACTACTGTCCTACCCCCAATCTTTGTTACTTTTAGTAAAGTTATCAAATGGAAAAGACGTTTTGGTATTTACGTTTTCATTGCTCAGTACAATGGCAAGTCATGAATTACTGCTCGCCCATTACTTGCATATGGATATTAGGGTATACTGAACTTAAGGGTTGAAAATCTACTATCCATTCACTAGTTCATACCAGTACATGCCGAATTCATTACATATGTAGTACAGTATGGTACCTGGTGACGCAACAACGTGAAGCATACAGAGTAAGTAAGTACTTGTATGTAGATGGGTTGGTGGAAACTTCTCATTAATTCTCAATACTCCGCTTTACCTATCACAGGTTGAACCTACGTAACCCTGTAGAATCACCCATCTACCTTGGCCTTAGGCTGCTGTCAGCCCGACACCACTATAGGCTCACTTTATTTGTTTTCTTTGTTTTGTTTCCGCTTCGAGAGATCATGTATGATAACATGGCGTCCTACTTAGATAAAGCAGACCGAGACCAACAGCTGCGAAGAGGCGGCGGCCATTTTTCCTGCTGAAGTGTGCAATGCCTTGGCAGAAGGACTTTCACCACCGGAGCATCTGGCGTCAGCCGTCAAACGACTTTGTGTGTGTCTATCGCCAAAATCCGGAAGCTGGCTACCCCAGCGCATCGACCGAGTTCAAGGATATGCGAGTGATTTACAACAGCTCGATCGCCACCCTACAAGCAATTTTGGGAGCGGAACGATAGCAGGCGGAACCAGCATCCTCCCGTACCAAGCAGATACCGGTTGAAGACGATGTGCTTGTCAAATTGGAGACACTGATGCTATCATAAGCCGCGATGAAGCAGAAGTTGGCGAAATTCCACAACAAGGAATCTGTGCTTAAGGCAACTGCTGGAAGCGTCGCCCCACGGGTCCATTGGGGACAGCTAGACATGTTCTCGGGAACTGCTTGGCCGGGTGAGGAGAATATGGCCAGGGAATACCGGTCTTGGAGGGACAGGGTGGTTTTGAGGGCCTTGGATAACACCGCGAGTTTTCTGTCGGAACGCAACAAGATGCTGTTCGCACTGACCAGCCTGAACGGTGATGTCTCTGAAATCACCTGCATGACCCGTCAGCATGGCAGTTCACCACTTTTAGGGAGCTGATGGGTTTTCTACGTATGCCATGCTTTGCGCCTATAAGCACCAGCGATGATAGGCTGCTGGATAGGTACTAGCTGCTGCTGCCGGAATATCGCTGGTGAGAACCCGACAATGAGATTCACTGTGCGCCATTGTGTCTGGCCTGGTTAGGGGATGAGACAACCCTTCTTGACCCGCTGTGAGTTGGAAAACGCTGATTGATTGATTGAAACTATTTAACGCCTACCTTACCTCGCACTAGGGAGCAAACGGCGCATTGGAAAACGCTGTGCTGTAGATGTAAGTGACCTGGCCTAGGGTTATACAGGGTTAGAATGGTTACATCAATTTAGTCTGATGTTGGTTGAACAAAACAAGGGGCGTCGTTGTACAAGGAGCGAGTTAAAGCCATCATTACCACAGTGACAAGCTAATATGGGTTGAACTATGATTTTTTCTTTGAATTGCTCTATGATACTAACGGCTAGTTTTCAGCTTGCACGCATGCATCCCGAGTATAATCGCAAAATGACAAAAGCAGATCCTTCACAAAGTACGTATGTATAACAGATGGGATGATGCTGCAAAGCAAGGCAGAGTGTCATGCACGCAGACAGCACCGGTAAAACTGGGCTCTCTAGCCTTAACTCATCTTGTGTTGTACTGCTTTGTTGTCATTGTTGTTATTGAAATTTCAATTGTTCAGGGCCTCAGCCTGCGTTGAGAGCTGGTCAACACAGAATGTGTTTTTCTATGTGTGTTGTATGAAGAGAGGCATGTTTGCCATTTTACTTTGTATTCCAGCTTATAATCAAGTTAATTTCCTGGTTCTTCATTGCAGTTTCTCTCACTCTTCATTCACTTTATTTCTCTATTTCCAACCGCCATCAGGCTCTTGTACACAAGCAGCAGCCCAAGATAACAAAAACACAAATGGCCTCTCGACCTCCCAACGATATTTCGCTTTTCCCCATGAACTGGTACTATCATCCGGCCATCAAGGAATTAGCCAAACTATCTCAAAACGGTACGTTGGATAGGCCAGGATCTTTCTTTCGTTCCCGCAGACAGCAGCTAATAGTACAAACTTGAGATCCAAATCTTCTTCGTCGAAAGTTCTCCTATGATAAACGAGCCAATCTCAAGCTGACCCAGAGATTCAAAACGTATGAAGAGGCGTTCCAGAAAGGTTCACACGTGTACTACAGTCACTGCAAATGGCTCAAAGACGACCAAAGATTTAGCGACCAGGACTTTGATCTAGAGGAGGACTTTTCTTCTAAAAGGCTTTCAACAGTCTTTGGAACTTCAAAGACCAGCTTGCCCCGAAGATTATACGGCCAAAACGGCACGAGCCTCGGAAATCGCCAAACAAACGATGACGGGGACATTACCGCTTTTGATGAAGACGAGGACGAAGACCATGCACCCGGTGCTCAGGATGCTACATTGCAGGAGCCTGATGATAGAAACAGCACTGGATGCTGCTACATAGCTGACTCGTATCAGGAGTCACCTGGGGAACAACCAGCCATTAGCAGACAGTTCAAGCGCTTGGAGAACAAGCTCCAGAAAGTTTGCCGCGCACAAGACATATACAAAAGTTATTCCTTTGTGGACCCAAAGAAGAAGGACGGATACAATGTCAAGCAAGGAGAGAACTTTAACAACTGTTATATAATAGTGTGAGTGCCGGTCTTTGTCTTGAGTTTGACTTGATTAGATGAATTTCCGTGAAGCCATACGCGTGCTAACTCAAATTCATCTTTACTCAGAGCCATGTCTAATGCTTTCATGAAAATGGAGGTGGAATTCGTCAACAAAGTCTGCCCCCTGCGCGACGAACGCCGCGGAATCTACATGTTCATATTCTGCCAAGAACAAGAGTTTGTATATGTCATCATAGACGATCGTGTATGTCCAGCATTCCCAGCTCTTGTATAAGTTGAATAGCATCAGCAGCCGCAGCAGCAGTGCTAACCAGAAACCTCTATCTCAAGCTCTTTCTCAACACCAATACCCACGAAGAAAATCAAACACCCCCGCCTGAAACCAGCCCACTATCTTTTGCCTGGCTGGCCAATGGCGACATGTGGGCACCTTTGATGGAGAAGGCCCTGGCCAAGCTGTACGGCTGCTATAGGTACTTAGAGTACGGATACGGCGGCGAGGCCATGCAGTACCTGCTAGGTGGAGTGAGCAATATATACCGAGTCAGCGACTTTAACAAAGAAAGAATCTGGCAGGACCTCATGCACCCGGAATTTTCCGTGTTTGCGTGGCACAAAGCCTACGGTGAGATAAAAACAGTGACTGGGCAAATAATTAGCCGTAACCACTGTTACAGTATTTACAAAGTCAAACAGACTACCCAAGACAAACGATCACGAGTGGTGTCGGTGCGAAACCCGTGGGGCCATCATACGACCGGAAAACATGACCGGTTCTCGGACGGCATCTTCGAAATTTCCTTTCAAGAGTTCTGTACACTGTTTCAGTACCTCGATATTCACCTCCCCATTGAATCTGGAACATGGCAAAAAGAGTCTCTGTGGTGGCAGATTCCGATTCCTCTGGTAGACGAGGATCCCGAAGTCGATGTGATTGCCTTTACCCTGGAAAGGCAACAGGACATCATTTTGCAGGTGGCCAAGACCTGTTCAAGATCATTTGAAGAATTCAACAGCCCGTGGAAGTACCAATTCACTGCACAAGTCGTGGCCAACACAACCTCCGAGCAAACAGTTGGCTCTTTTAGCCTGGCGGACAGGTTTATAAGAGGCGGCTTCTTGTATCTCCCATCCTTACCGAAGGGGACATACTGCATCAGGCTCTTGTTTCGCACTAGCACAAATCAGATACCGACAGCTTCGCCTGCAGAGATCCTCAAGCGCAACTCGCCACACCTGTCGCAGATGTTGATGTGGCAGTGCATGATGCACGGTGCTAGTCTTGGCCGGGCCGCCAACAGCGATGCCAGGAGTTTCGAAGAGAAATTTATGGTCCAACAAGAGAAGTATATCGAACTGTACAATATGAAGTCTGACTTGGAAACCAAGATGCAAGAGTCGAAACGGCTGTCGAAAGGAGATGCCAGCTTCTCCAAGGGGCCTGGTGCGCTGAAAACAGAAGTTGGAGATAAAGAGTCAGGCATGAAGGAAGTGGAGGAGACACTTGACCATGATCGAAAGCCAGAGCCGTATTGCTCACTGCGTAACCCATGTGTGGTCATGGGCTATCACATCTTCGCAAAGCCTTGCTCCAACACTCAGTCTCAGTCTCAGTCTAGTGGCTCGCCTGAACTAGCACTCAGCTCCACGATAGAAAATGCTTCATCAGAAGATGGAGATGGTCTCAATCCTGTCAACAAGTCGCACTCTCTGAATTCGAGTCAGATGGCGGATTTTCTTGACCCTGATTACAACAGCAAGCTTAAACTACGTGTTGTTGACCGACGCGAGGCCGCAGAGCGCCGCCACATGATGTCCGAACTTGAGCAGATATCAGCCGCGGTACCAAAACAGGATGTCAATTTGAGCCAAGACCCTTTACCAACGGAAGGCGATGCGAGCGGGGAACACGTCGGGAATGTTTCTAGTGACCAAAAGACCGCCCATGTCCCGATTAATAGCAGCTCGGATCCTGGGATGACCCACGGCAACGGCACCAATACCAACAGTTTATGTACGACAGTCAGAACAGCGGATATACAGCAAAGCGACATGCCACAACATATTGGGCAGGGGCAAAAGCGCCCAGGAGACGAACAGGAACCATCGGATCAACAGTCCAAGCGTGTAAGAGCGGGCACTATACGCACAAGTAATGTAAAGGAAGATACTGCGGGTATGGAGAGAGACGATAGTGATAGTTTGCCTTGATAGCTTCTGAATGAAATTTCTATATATGTATCTGCACCACAAAAAGCCATCATTTCCATCTCCTACAATTAACTCTACAGCGCCAGAGCCAGTACTGATCCAAGCATCAATCCCATGCCACCAACGACGACCTGTGGCTTTGCACCAGCGCTAGACTTGCTGTCACCAGTCGAACTGGCACTTGATCCCGATGCCGTGCTTGTGCCTGTACTAGAGCTTGAGTCTGAGGAAGAGTCGCGGTTGACAAACACACCGCCGTACGGGCTGCCGCGAGGTGACACGCCGGCGCTCAGCTTGGCAGCCTCGGCAACGTAGGCTGCGCGGGTGCTGTTTCCGTTGGCGTTGACGACGCCGACCATTCCGCTAGGGCATTGCTTGTCCTAGATCCAGTCAGCTTCTATTCCCTTTTGGTCCTGTGCTTTACGGAGAGAACCCCATACCTTGGATGAGTAGAAAACTACCGGCTCGGTATCGTTGAGCGTCACTTTAAACGCCTTGTCTGCCAGCCCGCTCGACACTGCCACATAGCCGGACCAGAAACCGCCCTTGTTGGCTGGTGTGCACGCGCCGTTGACGCTGTTGAACGCACCCATGACCACGCTGTGGTTGGACGGGCCAAACTGGAACTCAAGCACATCACCCTTGCTGGCTTTGATGTCATTCGGGCTGAAGCTGTTGTCGTTCAGCTTCACGGTGATGGTCTTGGCGGCAGCAAGACCAGCGGCCAGCAGGAAAGTTGAAGCATGCATTGTTCTGGAGGGGGGTGAGGAAAGAAGTCTGAGTTGCCGAATAAACCTGGATGCGAGTTGTCTGAACTTGGATGTCAGGAGAAAGAAGAAAGGAAAAGAAAAAGAAAGAAATCGAGAACGGATATCGGGCCATTTATACGTCTCAAAACCAACTCAACTTATACAGCACAGTGCGCCCGGCACTGCCTCATCCTTATGTGTATCTATGCTCGTATTATGTACCAACAGACAAGAAACAGGGTTGATCAGGTAGATCAAAGACAGTTGTCCGACCGCAAAAGGACAGGTCACTAGGAGCCTTCTTTTGTCTCCGTACCTGCACCCTTAGGGCGCAGGACCCTGAAGCCAGGGGGAGACTGGTGGCAAAATCACGAGTTTTGATGACACAGTCGACTATGTTACTGCACACTGTGATACTAGATCAACACACTACGTACATGTATGTACTTGTATGTATATTCACCCGGAAGAAGTAGAGAATAAGAAGGCCTAAAAATAACAACATGCCCAACTACTACTGGTACTCTGTATGTATGGCACAAGTAAATCTTACCTGCAGTTAGGCACTGCAACACTACAACCCCCCTAGAGAAAATCACAATCACAATGAACTTGTACACATGTACATGCATACATATGGGCATACATATGTACTTGTAAATCCGACTCCAAATCCAATCTCCATTCTCTCCCTACCCATACGACGAACGTGCTATCCCTGAAATGTCGCACATGAAGCACCCTCGATCGATATGTAGTACCATGAGTAGTTTAAATGGCTGGTCTTACACAAGGGCCGTTCACTTCAAGTCACACATATTGAGTCGTACAATACATTTATCGAAATGTGATTCAAGACTGGTGTATCACACTGCATAAGCCTTGTCAGCCTCTTTTTATACTACAAGTATGTATGTATTTCTTCATCTTACGTCGATTCATTCTGCCGACCATCCCGCCCCTTTCCACATCCTTGTTTTCCCCGCCTCCGGCTTTATACTATTCCAGCTTCAGCCGCCCTTCCACTCTCTCATTTTGTGATCACTTAGTAGTAGCAGTATGCATAGTACATACATAATAACCTACCGCCCAGTCCACCAAAACGTCTCACCCACTGAAAACTTGCCCTCCAAGGTCCCCTGTCCTGTAGCGCTTGTCGAGTCCACCAGGACTTCATACTCGCCTTCCTCCGCCGCAAATTTCTTTCTTTGCTCACACCACCAACTCACTGCATACTTTGTCTGCGCCTGAATTTCCACCCGCCCGCTCTCGCCTGGCTTCAGCGCCACCTTGCCAAAGCCCTTGAGCTCCTTGACCGGTCGGTTGACCTGCGTTGGCGGCGGCTTGACGTACATCTGCACAACCTCTGACCCCGCCACGTTTCCCGTGTTGGTTACCGTAACATGCACACTCAGAACCCCGTCAGCCTCGGCCACACTCAAGTCCGACAGGGCAAACGTCGTGTAGCTCAGGCCGTGGCCAAAGGGGAAAAGCACCGCGCGGTCGGCAAACTCATAGTAGCGGTAGCCCACGTAGACATCTTCGCCGTACAGTGTGCGGCCACCCTCGGAGCGCGAGTTCAGGAACGCCGGGTTATCCTGCGTGCGAATCGGCCATGAAAGCGGTAACTTGCCCGAGGGATTGGCATCACCAAAGAGAACATCGGCGATAATGTTGCCGGTCTCGTTGCCACCGTACCACGCCTGAACCACACCATTAACCTGTTTGATCCATGGCATCTCCACCGGCGTTCCAGACTGGTTCACCACGACCGTGTTGCAATTCACCGCGGCCACTGCTTCAACCAGGTCGTCCAGCAATCCAGGGAGCTTCATAGTCTCGCGATCGTTGCCCTCGGTTTCCCAGTCGGCATTCAGGCCCAGGCATATAATCACCTGATCTGCCTCCTTGGCGGCAGCAGCAGCGCGCTGGATTTCTTCCTGCTCGTCGATAATCTTACAGCCGCCAATGCGCAGCGCACCACCGCGGAAAAGAACCTTTTCTGCCGCCATAGACGAAGTCGGCGACGAGCCAAATTCGACCTTGACCTGGTAAGAGCAGCCCTTCATGAATTTGTACGTGCCCTTTTCTTCAATCGTGCCCATGCTAAAGTAGTGTTCGCCGGGTGTCTGGTGCGTGGCATTGTCAATGACGAGGTCGCCGTTGATAAACAGCTTGGCTGTACCGCACACAATAAGCGACAACTCGAACACACAGTCATCATCAGCCACAATGGTTCCCTCAAAGTCGGCATACCATACTGGTCCCAGCTTAGGGTGTGTGTAGTCTACCAGAATCATGTCCGACTTGGTGATGTGAATGTCTTCGACTAGTTCGCGAGCACTGACTTCGGGCCGGTCCGTGTACACACGCATCGACATGCCCTGTTTGCCTTGAGACGTTGTCATGTAACTAAGCATAGGGAGCAACTTATGCGAGTAGGCACCCATCAAGAACTGCGGGGCATGGCTTAGTTTGGCAGAAATACCGTCGAACGGGGTGATGGCGTAGTACGCGTTCAAAGCCGCCGAGCCTCCACCATGGAATGTGGCCACCTTGGCATTAGGGCCAATGATTAACGTCTTTTTGTTCTTGCTCAGAGGAAGCAAGTTGTTGTCGTTCTTGAGTAGCACCGTACCCTCAATGCCGATTCTGCGCAGAAGCTCTGCCGTCTCAGGGGTGTTGCCTTGTTTTTGCGGTCCGTGTTCGGGTACTCCGGACTTTGCGCAGCGCTTGACTAGAGTAAGGATGGCACGCACGCGCTCGTCAATGACAAATTCGGGGATCTTATCGGTGACGACGTTGAACTTGAGGCCCTCGCCTCGGAACCGCGGAGGTCCGGGCATTTCAATGTCCAAGCCAGCCAGGGCAGCTTCAGTAACCGAGTACGTGCCGAACCAGTCACTCATGACCACGCCCGTGAAGCCCCATTCCTTTCGCAGCATGTCCTCCAGGAGTTCCTTGTTCTCACTGCAAAACGTGCCGTTGACGCCATTGTACCCGCACATGAAGGCGCCGGGTTCGGCATCGCGCACCAAGATCTGGAACGCCATAGCGTAGATCTCGCGCAGAGCTCGCTGCGAGACGATACTGTTGGTTGCATTCCGCTTGTGCTCCTGGTCGTTGCACACAAAATGCTTCGCTGTCGCCATGACGCCCGTAGACTGGATCCCTCTGACAAGCGCCGCGGCGCCCAACCCAGACAGCACGGGATCTTCGGAAAACGATTCGAACCCACGTCCACCCAGCGGTGACCGCTGCATGTTGATTGTCGGCCCGAGAATCAAATGCGCGCTCTTGAGTTTCGCCTCGGCGCCCATCAGCCGGCCGGCTTCCTCCAGCAGCTCCGTGTTAAAAGTGGAGCCAAGTCCGGTGCCGCACGGAAAGCAAGCGGCGGGAACGCCGTTGAAGAACTTTGTACCACGAACGCCGTTGGGGCCATCGGAAAACCGGATTGATGGAACGCCGAGCTTGGGAACGGCTTTGGTGTGCCAAAAATCAATGCCTATCAAGGTTAGCAGACTAGTTCTGCATGAGAGATCAAAGGTCTTACCAGCCAACAGTTGGCACTTATCGGCCAACGAAAGCTTCTTCAGCACATCTTCTACATCAATATCCGCCATGATGAAAAGTTTGAACGAGAGTGAGAAAGAAAAGTCAGTCAAGGGAGTCGAAGAAAACCAGCAATCCAAATTAGTGTAGATGTACAAGTACAACGACTTCAGAATCACGAATAGGCGAAAACCTCTGTCTATTTATACGATGGACGGAATGCTGTATATGTATGTATGTAGTAGAAACCCGCCGATGTGCATCAAAGGATCATTCTCAGGAAAACAACTTTTTTTTTCACTAGCCCACAGATAATCTGTCACACATCCATCACTTATCAGCCTGCAGCCGGGTCCAAGCGTGCATTCGCCGGACTTGGATTTACCGGCACCCCGGAAGCGGGACGGCTAAATACCGGGGTCTCAGCGCCGAAGATATTCCAGGCGCCAAGGCCATCGGCTGCGTAGGCTGGCAGCTGATGCCAGCTGCAGACCGGCCCTGGCAGCTGCATGCCGATAAGACAATAGTGGGGCTTATCGCCAGGCTTTGCAGAAAAAAAGTTTGGCTACAGGGAAGAGAGAAAGCTGCTGCTGCGCCGAGTCTTGGCTGGCTGGCTGCCACTTCAAATCCGTTTGTTTCTACGCGATCTTCTTCATTTTGTAGGCCTTGGCAACAATTTCAGAATATCCGTCTGATTCAGAAGAGCATCTTCCACCATTATGCCCGCCAATCAGCGTAAAGGCGCGCCAGTGCGCCGTAAGTACAAGGAGGGAAAGACCAAGGACCGTCTGGAGCGTCGCAAAGAGACGATTGCCAACATTGACGAACTTAACAAGAAGGTCGACGAGTTTGTATGTGTTTTCCATGGCCCAGCCCGAATTCTTTTCTGGCACAGATGTATTCTAACGCGATGTGACTTGGAACAGGACCCCAAAGCCACCGAAGTCAAGAACTTCTCCGACCTTCCGCTCTCCGACCCGACAAGTGAAGGCCTCGAGGCTTCACATTTCAAAGTCCTTACCGACATCCAAGCCCGCGCCGTCCCGCTCGCCCTCAAGGGTCTTGATATTCTCGGTGCTGCCAAGACCGGTAGCGGAAAAACACTCGCGTTTCTGATTCCCGTTCTCGAGCGCCTGTACCGTGCGCGCTGGACTGAGTTCGACGGCCTTGGTGCTCTGATCATCTCGCCCACTCGCGAATTGGCCGTGCAGATTTTTGAAGTCCTGCGCAAAGTCGGTCGACACCATGTCTTTTCCGCTGGTCTGGTTATTGGTGGCAAGAGTCTCAAGGAGGAAGCCGATCGTCTGGAAAAGATGAATATTCTGGTGTGCACGCCCGGCCGTATGCTGCAGCACCTGGATCAGACAGCCGGTCTGGACGTGAATAACCTGCAGATTCTAGTACTGGACGAGGCTGACCGTATCATGGATATGGGTTTCCAATCGGCTGTCGATGCGCTGGTGGACCACCTGCCCAAGCAGCGCCAGACACTCATGTTCAGTGCCACCCAAAGCAAGCGCGTATCTGACCTTGCGCGTCTCAGTCTCAAAGACCCTGAGTACGTCTCCGTGCACGAAAAGGCTGCCACTGCCACCCCGGCTACGCTGCAGCAGCACTACATGGTCATGCCGCTGCATGAGAAACTCGACATGCTGTGGGGCTTCATCAAGGCCAACCTCAAGAGCAAAATCATTGTCTTCCTGTCATCGGGCAAGCAGGTCCGCTTTGTGTACGAGAGTTTCCGCCAGATGCAGCCCGGTGTGCCACTGCTGCACCTGCACGGCCGGCAGAAGCAGATTGCGCGCCTGGAAATCACGCGCAAGTTCTCGCGCGCACAGTATTCATGTCTGTTTGCCACGGATGTAGTGGCACGTGGAGTTGATTTCCCGGCTGTCGACTGGGTCGTGCAGGCCGACTGCCCCGAAGACGCCGACACATACATTCACCGTGTGGGTCGGACGGCGCGGTACGAGAGCAACGGCAAGGCGATTCTGTTTCTGGACCCCAGCGAAGAAGAGGGTTTCATGAAGAGACTGGAGCAAAAGAAGATTCCCATTCAAAAGGTGCATGCCAAGGAAAAGAAGAAGCGGAGGATTGTCGAGAAGCTGCAGAGCATGGCGTTCCAGAACCCCGAAATCAAGTACCTCGCACAAAAAGCATTCATCAGTTACACGCGCTCGGTACACTTGCAAAAAGACAAGGAGGTGTTCCGCTTTGAGGAGCTGGATCTCGATGCGTTTGCGTCTAGCCTGGGTCTTCCCGGTACGCCGCAGATCAAGTTCCAGAAGGGTGAAGACATTAAAAAGATCAAGAATGCGCCACGCGTCAGTTTATCATCGTCGGAATCCGATGGCGACGACTCGGATGGCGACAAGAAGAAGCCCAAGAAGAAGGAGGTGCGCACCAAGTACGAAAAAATGTTTGAGCGTACCAACCAAGATGTCTTCACTGGTCACTACACCAAGCTGGTGGATGACGGCGACGGCGACGACGGCGACGATTTCCTCAAGGTCAAGCGCGTCATCAATGCTGACGATTCGGAAACCGACGGCGAGACTCAAGGCACCGGCCCGAAGCCTAAGGTGCTCAACCTTGGTGGCAAGGAACTCATTATTGACTCAAAACGGCGTGAGAAGTTGCTCAAGTCCAAGAAGAAGCTTCTCAAGTACCGCGGACCTGCTGAAAAGATTGTCTTTGACGATGACGGCAACGCGCGGTCCGTATACGAGCTCAAGAACGAAGCCGACTTCAAGAGCGAGGGCCCCGTCGACGAGCAGATCCGCAAGTTTGTCTCGGAAGAAGCACAAGCCCTGCAGGTCGCCGACGCCGACGACAAGCAGCTCGCCAAGCAGCGCCGCAAGGAGAAGCGCGACAAGCGCAAGCAGCGCGAGCGCGAGGAGGCCCTGGGCTTCACTGAGGCCGGCGGCAAGGACGGCGCTGCAACGGCGGCGGGCTCCGACGATGACGATGGCGGCGACGCCTACGAGGCCAGCGATGACGGCGGTGTGCAGCTGCACGGCGGCGACTACGAGGATCCCTCGGCGGCGCTGGAGTTTCTGCGCAGTCTGCCGATTGCGGGCGAAGAGAGCCGCAGCGACGACGACGGCGACGCCAAGGGCGTCGGCGAGAAGCGCGCAAAGAAGTGGTTCGAGGACGACTCGGAGGAGGAGCGTCGCGAGCGCAAGAAGAAGCGCAAGAGCAAGGGCGGCCGCAGGGTTATCGAGATGGACCACGAGCCGGAGACGCTGGAAGACTACGAGGCGCTGGCTGCAGGGCTGCTGGAGTAGAGCAGTGGGAGTTGCTATTGTTGTGGCTGTGGCCGCGGCCGTGGCTTTTGGTTGTTGGCTGTTGGCTGTTGGGCCCTGGCTTTATAGTTATGGTGGGGGTTCACAGCTGGCAGAGGAGTTTAGGGTTTCTGTTATACCATTGCATATATACTTGGACTTGTTTGCACAAATTTAAAAAGATGTAGCGTCAATTGATTTCAATGGCTTGTTTGTTTCTTGTTTTCTCATATGGCGCTTTGTATGTATGTATGTATGTACATATGTATTTCGCTATTCACAACCTGAAAGGAGATAAAACATGTCTATATATGGAATCGGACTCTGGCAACAAGTCCCAACCAGCGTTAGTCCGAGGGATCTTTATGTACAGCATTGTTGCCAACCCTAAGTAACCCTAAACGAGCTAGCACGGCCGCCCCAGTCTCTCCTCCAAATCCTCTGTTAGTTCATATGCTGGTTTGAACCCGGAACCGTCCTCTTTTTTGAGTGTGGGATTCGGGTAAGTGTCATTGGTACCACCGAGCGACGTGTACCCGAGATCATAGAGGGAGCAATACTCGACTCCGCACTCGCGAATAAAGCCCCAGATTTCCGTGTAGTGCCAGTCGATGACGGGATGCACGCGCATGAAGCGCGGCCAATCGCCGTCAGTCTCGTCAAAGAAGGAGAGACGGGCGCCGTGTGGATCGGTGCGGCGCGTGCCGACAAATATGGCGCGCAAGTGCGGCTCTGCAGCAAGGTACTCGGCCAGCGCGGGCTTCATGGGCTTGTTGCAGCGCGTGAGGTCGAGGTGGTATTGTGCGGCGGTGCGGGCGACAAAGGCGTCGACTTCGGCAAAGGGGTGGGCGCATTCAATGTAGATGCTGTTGAGTGAGGAGGGGAAGGAGGCGGATGAGGCGTAGCGTTTGTGCAGCGAGGCGAGCAGGAGGACGAGCAGGACCAGGCAGTCCTTGCCGCCGTTGTAGGAGAGCGAGAGTTCGTCAAAGCTGAGACAAAGTTAGTCAGCGAATGCAGAGAAGAATGCAGGAAATAGGCGTACGCATAGCGGTTCAGAGCGTCATCTATTATAGCGAGCGACGTGCGAGTCTGGGCCTGGACACCCGCCAGCGCCGGGCACTTGGCATCTGCAGGATCGCGTAGCAAGAGCGCCTCGACCTTTTGGCGCATGAGCAAGCAGACCTGGCGGAAGTCGGAGGGCGTAGAGTCGGGCTGGGCCATTATTAAGGATACTCGGCGGGTGATCTGTCTGCGCTACCAGCAAAAGAAAAACAAAAAAAAAAGAAAGGGATACTTGTGAGACAAGGGCGTTTAGGAATATCCGGAAAAGAAAGATAACAAGAGTGATTTCTAATAAAGACAGGAAGCAAACCGCTGGCAGAGCAAGGCCAACGTGGAAGGTTGGCTTATCGATAGGATCTCGGGTATCTTGAAAAACTGGCGATAAAGTTGCGGTCCGAGTACATATGTACATACTATGTATACAAAGAGGAGAGGGAGAAAAAAAAAAGAAATTATACTGTATATATATAGATATATCACAAAGTAACGGATATACTCGAATGCAAGAAAAATATGACAGAAAATAAAGAAAGCTGAAACAATACACAGGGAAGGTCAAACCATTATGCAAAGGTCAGTTCACTGCCGACAAGACAACTTGAAGATTAAAGCCGACCCTTGACTAACATGCTTAAATCGTCCGATTTTCCCAGCTGTTGTTCTAGAAATAGTGAAGCTGGTATGGTTTGTTTACAGGGAATTTGAGATTTGAGGTCTAGCGCAACGAATTCCACCGGACCGTAACTGAGTCTGTATGATGTATGTATATCTACATACATATACATACATACATATTCAAAAATTCCTGTGATCTCAACCATCTTGGGGTGTCACAGCATAAGACCCGCCCAATTTTGCCGCACGTCACCGCCCTGGGAACGGATCCTTCTAGAAGGGCGTTTCTTTGCCAATCTTCATACATACGTCAACTGTCAACAGCCCAAGTTCAACGTTCAACGTACCAAACCCCCCAAAATCACATGCTTAGCCTTCTCAAAGTCCGACGCATACAAGAAACCAAAGAAAAAACACGTCACGGCATTAAACTAAAAGAAGTGTAAATACAAAACAGAGGATGGCAATTTCAAAAAAAATCAAACAACAAACACAAAAACGAAGCCATTTCCAACTCCAAGCCCCCAAAGTCCAGCAAAATCCAACAAAAGCAAAACCATTCTATGTATATGTACCAAGAAAACCACAAACAAATACCATCGTCGTCGTCGTCGTCGTCATCGTCATCATCAACTAAATATCGCTCCACACATCCTCTAAAAGCTGTGACGTCGCTGGGTCTCAGCCTCTTCGCCGTACATGCGCACGCGGTAGAAGCACGTCTTGTGCTTGTTACCGTAGTTGCTGGTGGCCACAATGCGGATTCTCTCCGTTTCCACGCCCATATTCATCAGCTCCGGAGACAACTTGTACACATACTGTTCCATATGCTCATCTTCCAAAAGCGTAAAGCTGCCAATCTTGGCAAAGCCGTCGTTGCCTTTCGACTGTGCGTCGTGGTACTCGGTGATGCCGAAATGCGTCACGGCAAACCCCTCAACGCGTTCTCGTAGTGTGACATCCGCAATGTACGCCCACACTTCAATGTTGCGCGGGCGCGCATCGCCTTCCAGTGTAGCGCCTTTCCGTATATGCTCCACGACAACATGCTGCGGTGTAATGGATTTGCTCATCTCAACGGTAAACACCGTTCCCACGTTGCTAAACGAATTTTTGCCCGTGCCGCGAATACCGCACCAGCAGTGTCCGTCGTCGCTCCATCCGTCCAAGACTGCAGATGGCTCAAACTGCATCAGCGAGCCGCTGCGCTCGCTTTTGATGGCATTGTTGCGTTGATAGGTAGGTGAGGTGAGTGAAGGATTGATCGTAGCGCCAGCTCCACGTGAGAAGTAGTTGACCTGGTTATTCAGCATGTTGTAGTCATCAAGGATCTGGCGACGGGAGTAAGCCTCCAGTTGTCCTTCTCTGATGGCCTGTTGTATCATCGACGACACCAAAGCAGTAACTTCAGAACGGCTCATCTTGTCTCCGGCCGAGATAGCCGCCACAGTCGCAGACTTGACAAATGCCGTCAGCTCTTCCTCCAGCCGCTTCTCAGTCTCGGCCAACTCGTCGCTCATCATTTTCTTTTGTCGGGAAAACTCGGCGTCCATCATGTTGATGAGGTCTTCACGCGTGACAACATTTGGGGCCATCTTGACGCTTCCGGACCGACTGTCTGTACGGGCTTTGTCGTTTTCCTTTTCAAACTCTTTCCAGTGGTTGTTTCTGGTACCTGGCTTTTCTGGCGCTAAGTCGCTCATTTTGGCATGGCCATCCTTTACAAAACGCCGCCGAACTGCATCCCACTGATCATTGGATAAAATCTCAAAGGTGCCATTACGGGATTTTCCCATGTTGAGAAAAAGGGCTTCATCGCGTAGCTCGTTACGAATCGAGTGATAAATTTGTTTGGGCAGTTTGCCATCTTTGTCAACAACCACCACACCTGGCAGCATCTTGGTCAGATAATCGCGAGTCTCTTTGTCAAAGGAGTTCTCCTCGAGCCTCTTGAGACGGTTCTTTTGTCGATGCAACTCTTTGACGAGCTGATGAAGGTTGCTGTCGTTTGTCGCAGACGAGGGCTCAGATACAGCAATCGGGACAATAGGCGCAAACTGGGCCATGTTTTCCCATATGCCAGTTTCATCATCCCACATAAAGTCCCATTCTCTAAGAGACGGGTTGATGGTGTAATGTTGCGATAACCAGGCAGCCACAGCAAGCCAGAAAGCAATCACAATCAGGGTCAGTGATCCTTTGTAAAGATAGTCGGTAAGTGAAGCTGTACTCGGTTAATATATCGTCGGGTATGATTGTCCAGAAGAACTCACCAACTGCCTTGCGCATCAGACGTTTAAAAGTAGCCTCCCCGTAGAGACCACCCTCGGTGTTGAAGTTTGTCCGGGCAGAAAGGTCTGACTGATGAGAGGAGAGATCCTCGCCCAGAGCCAAAGACTTGGCTTTGAGCGCCAGCTTCATCCGCTGTTCTCCCTCGCGACTCGATGTTTCGACACTGTAGAGTTGGGAAGCAGCCTTTTGAGCGGCAATGTCAAAGCCGAGGTCATGGTGGTCCGGCTCCACGGTGACGTCATCTTCGTCCTCATCCTCAACGTCGTCTTCGTCCTGAACCATGACATCAAGTTGAGCACGACTAGCAGGCATAACACGCTCGCGTCTGCGAATATCTGGAAGAGCAGGAATTATCTCGTCGTCAGGGACATTGGAGACAACATCGGGCTTCTTGAGACGACCAGCGTCTCTGCGGCTCTTCCGTGCATCAGGAGTGTCCTGCATAAATTGTTCCATGAGTTCCTCCTCGATATTTTCATTAGACTCTTCCTGATGGCGCATAGCTGCAGCAATAGCTGTAGTCAAGTCTCTGCGGTGGCCCTTCATGGGGTTGTAGATGGCATAGTTGACTTCGGCTCCATAAGTGCTACTGAAACGGGCAGCCAGAGGCGGGAGATCGTCCTGGATAGCAGCACCGGCGGTGAGGAGGTTGCTTGCAGCATGGGCAGCGGTACGAGCCGTGGGTTTTCGGGGCATGGCTAGTGTTTGAAAATGGGGAATAAAAGAAGATCGTTTCGTAAGCGGGGGTATAAAGCTCAGCTTGATACTTTGATATTGGCGCAATAAATTCGGAGGGGTAAATGCGAGATGGAAACAAATGCGATAAGATGAAGTGAAAAACAAAAGGTGGAAGAAACGACAAAATCAAACGTAGCGCAAACAATGATATTGCAGAAACGGAAAAGGGTATCAAAAAGTGAGGCGATCAGGGCCGGTATTCATACTTGGATGTCGCCTTC
Source organism: Thielaviopsis punctulata (assembly GCA_036034705.1). NCBI lineage: Eukaryota > Fungi > Ascomycota > Sordariomycetes > Microascales > Ceratocystidaceae > Thielaviopsis > Thielaviopsis punctulata. The sequence goes on along the minus strand of CM069901.1, from coordinate 526,999 downwards.
ACAGAAGCTCTTCGATCTGTGCTCTGAATCGTAACTGCTTTGTCTAGTTTCTCAAAACAAGTCAAAGAAGATGACGACATCAAAGAATAGAGCATTCAAGGATAACAAAGGAACTCAGACGCTAGACACTACCCAAGGATGCTATGCTAGCTTTTGAGCGCTAAACAGTCGGGTCGCTATCGCAAGGCGCGAACCCTCAAGGGTAGATGTAGATGGAAGAATACGACGTGCGAACAGTGAGTGAGAAAAGCAAAGCGTAGAGCTGGAAGTGGAAAAGCGCACGTGCTATGTAGCTGGGTAGCGTCGGTTTGCCGACGAGTTTTGCGCCGCACTGTCAACTCAAGGTTCGGAATTGGTTGGTGATGCTTGTCCGCTTTGGCAGTTAGTTTAGGGTAGGTGTGAATAAAAACAGAAAAAAAAAA
>CM069901.1:491499-526554 GCA_036034705.1 Thielaviopsis punctulata | reverse complement strand
AAAAAAAAAAAAAAAAAAAAAAAAAAAGCTGATGACGATTCTCAATAAGGTAGAATGAATAGCAAAGCAGCAACGATGAAAGTCCTGGCGTATACTTAGACATGAACGAGCAAAGGATAGAAAGAAAGAAAGAAAGAAAGAAAGGCAAACGCTGCAGAGGGAGAGGAAAAGGAAGATGAAAAGAAAAGCTGAGCCGGTGAAGCTGCGGAAGCACAAGAAAGGGTAAAAAAAATGCATGTACGTACATACTGATGAAAATTGTAGAAACAATACATAGATGGGCCTGCTAAGCGCTGTTGTATAATTTTTTTTGTACAGTATGTATACAGTACTTGTAGGTTTGTACGTACGTAGGAGTCGGTGGGTTCTTTGTTTCCTTCCTTTGACTCTCAAATCGGACCCTAGAAAAGAAACGGGTCTCAGGAGGCTTGGGTTTTAATGGATTTCCTTTAACCTTTGGGCACTGATTTTGATTTTGAAAGAGCGGGAAACAAGCCCGGAAAAAAGATTTTAAAAAAAAAAGTGTCGAGAGTAGGTGATGGCGGGCAAGTGTTTATATGAAAAGTTGGAGAGGAAGAGAGAGAGAGAGAGAAAAGAAAAAGTCCCTTTGGACAACGAGGCGTGCCACGGCAACCAGTCTTTATGCACTTCTTCCAACTGTTGGTTTGCTGTCAATAAGTGGAGATCACGATGCCGCCACATCAGCGTCACAACTTGTAGTACATATGTAATTCTTTTTTTTTTTTTTTGCCTTGTCCCTATCCCGCCCGCTAACCCCTGACTTGTTCAACTCTGCTTTGTTGTAACTTTGCCCCGAAATTCAACCAAAAAATATGTATGTACATTATGTATACATAATGTACAGAGTATACAGGTGTAGCCGCCCCAAGTCTGCGTGTACCCATAATTGATTCGACGAGCGATTTTGAGCTCAAGTTGTACCCTTGCATCCAACCGATCCGAACAACTGATGTACATACATATGTGCTTGTACATGTGCTATAAGCATCACCAGTGCATTGCAAATAAATACTTACGTACATACATGCATGCATACATAAATTATTGTACGCAACAGCCATTGCGGTCCCTTATTTCCACTCCTTATCGCTCTGCACATTGCTTCTCGTTGAGTGCTGAGTGTAACATACATATGTCCAGTAACTGCACGATTGGTTCCCAAGGAGTAAGGTATAGCCAGTGTCTTCAAACGTGCATGCAGAAAAAGCTCCCACTCCTAAATAACAGACAGCGATGTGACTTTTGTAACGGCTTGCCCGTAGCTATGTCAAAGAATGTTTTGTCTTTGATCAACTGGGACAACGGTATATGTGATCGTGCTGTACCCTACATTCGACTATGTATTATAAATACGAATCAACCCTACTCATCGTTTTCTTTGTCTCTGCGTTTTGGGTCAGGTGAAGTCATCGCCATGGCCTACACTATTTTGAGCTTCTAGAAGTACATTTATAGCCTTGCTAGAAGTTTCTAAAGTCTTATGTAAAACCGCCGAGAATGTTTGACTTGAAGAGATTCTCATGTATGTATTTGTAATCTTTCGTTCTGCAAAGCTATATCAAGTTGACCTGAACGTGAAATACTAGGGTTATTGCCACACATTAGGGTTTATACACATCACCAGCAACTCAGTGATATATCTGAATGCGACTTCTATAAACTCCAGAGATATATGGTGACTAAGATGGAAATAAGAATGAGCTCGGGGTTACTGCAGTCAAGTGGCATAAGCATATGGCAAAAATAAGCTTTCAAAATCGTCACGCATCATAGCCATTACAAAGCAAAGATGAAGCTCAGAGCATACATAAAAAGATTGGTGCCGAGACAGAAAAGAATCACTCAAGCTTCTTACGTTTAATTCTTGGTATTTTGAGGCAATATTCAGCATGGCTCCTAGACGCACAACTCTCGGCAACAGTAACGTTGAGATCAACCAGCTTGGCCTGGGTCTTGGAAGTCTGTCGCCATTCTATGGTCCCGCAGGGTATGTTTTTGATAGATGGATTTACTTATTACAGACATTTTTTCTAACTCCCGCTAGGACGCACGAAGAACTGCTCAGGTTCCTTGATCATGCCTGGGAGATTGGCAACCGGAACTGGGATACCGCTGACGCATACGGCGATTCGGAAGATATTATCGGCAAGTGGTTTGCTCTGCACCCTGAACGCCGCGCCGACATTTTTCTGGCTACCAAGTTTGGCCTCAAGATGGCTCCAGAGGAAATAAGTATAAACAGCTCTCCAGAGTACTGCCGGCAGCATTGCGAGCTTAGTCTGAAACGGATGGGTATTGAGTGCATTGACTTGTACTACGTCCACCGCATCGATCCTGTGACTCCAATTGAGAAGACAATTGAGATGATGGTGCAGCTCAAGAAGTACGTATGTACCACTGTGCCGTCAAAAATGGGCATAAGCTGACTATATAATAGAGAGGGCAAAATCAAAGCCTTGGGCCTATCGGAGTGCCACTCGAGCACTCTCCGCCGCGCTCACGCTATCCACCCCATCTCCGCTATCCAGGTTGAATACAACCCGTGGTCCCTGGAAATCGAACAGGCAACCTCTGGCCACATTCTCGACGTAGCCAAAGAGCTCAACGTCAGCGTCTTTGCTTATTCTCCGCTCAGCCGCGGCCTGCTTACCGGTGCCATCAAGTCCGTTTCTGACTTGACTCCCGGCGACTGGCGCCTCCGACTGCAGCGGTTCTCGCCCGAGAACTTTAACAAGAATCTTGTGCTAGTGGATACGCTCAAGGCAATTTCCAAGCGCAAGGGCTGCACTGTTGCACAGCTGACTCTGGCGTGGCTGATGGAGCAGAGTCCATATGTTGTTCCGATTCCTGGGACTAAGCGTGTTGTGGCACTGGATGAGAACTGGGGATCCAATGAAGTGGTTTTGACACCAAAGGATCTGGAAGAAGTTCGCAAGGCGGTAGATGCGGCTGGAGTTGCAGGAGACCGAGACGCCTCAGCGCTGGGCAGCTACCTCGTTTCAGTGCCGCTGTGAATTTGGAAGTGATGTCCCAGAAGTCAGGGCTCCATCATATTTTAGGGTTGAATTATCGATAAGGGATTGTTGATGGCGATCAAGTTGCTCACCGCCTTTAGATATTGGCGCATAAATCTTCTATGTATCACCTAATTTTGAGCAGGGGCTTGATCAAATTATTCTTTCATGATGTCATTTATTTGAAGTTTTTACACAGTAAATCTTCAGACCAGAGTTACTAGAAACAGTGATTCAAGTTGACGCTAGAAAGTTCATTGTGTCTTCAAGAACAAGACATGAGGAAGTTCAAGCTATTTTCAATGCTCACTAATGGAACATGCATACAGTAAATATGATGGGGATACAAAACCCCGCTTCAGGAATCCCAATACTAGAAGGATAAAAACCAGATGCTTTTTTTGCTGTAACATGGCATTAAGTGTGGTGAATTGAAGATGGGAGAGATTCAATAGAATCAATGTTACTGGCGACAATAAAAACAAGTGAGTTTGCTTGCATGTACTGGTATACGTACAAGTACATACATACCAGTACATCATACTTGTAGTAGTACCCCGCCAACAACACAATAGTGGGGCGTGAATCTGCCGCGCCTTTTCACTTTATAGGCCTGTAGATTTTTTTTTCTGAAAATCCTTCATGGAGTTTTCCATCTCGTTGCTTCAACCGCGTGTACATAATTTTTTTTTCCTATTTTTTTTTTCCAGACAAAAATCACAAATAACCAAGGCTGGTTAACTGGTATTTGTTGTGTGTTTGAAGCTTTCTAATTGCGTTACTTTGATACCCCGGCTCTCCACGGCCATTCCTCCTTCTTAGTCTCAAAAAACAGCTTCTAGACTAAGCCTGTGATTTCTTTCATCAACCCCTCCAACGTGACGATTCTGTTGGGAAATCCGAGATTCGGAAGCTGTGACGACAATCGACTGATTGCTTCTTACTTAATTGACCGTCATCGATTGGCTTGGCTTATCCCTCTACTTCTCGCTCTTACTTACTCTTCTATTTGCTTCTTGTAATTCGCATACAAACAGCCATGGCTGAGGAACTTGCCCACGTCCTTTCCAACACGCAGTCTGGCGATGCCGCCACACGCCAGCAGGCCGAAGCTGCGCTGAAGCAGGCTCGCGCTAATCCCGCTTTCCCTCTGACTCTGGTCGCCGTTGCCTCGCACGTTTCCGTCGATACCGCCATTCGCCAGTCAGCTCTGTCGGTTTTGCGCCGCTTCGTCGAGAAGAACTGGAACCCCGAAGGCGCGCTTGAGGAGGATGAAGATGAGATTGACACCGAAGCTGACAACGAGCCGCCGGTTGACATTCCAGAGGAGAACAAGGCCCACATCAAGCAGGTTCTTCTGGAGCTTGTGCTGAGCACAGAGGACAACCGCAAGGTCAAGAGTGGTGCTAGGTGAGTTGCTCGTATTTCTGTAATTAAGAGAATGTCTACTCACATCTTGCAGTCAGGTTGTCAGTCGCATTGCCGCTTTCGACGTCCCCGACAAGTGGCCCGAGCTGCTTCCCACTCTTCTCAACATCATCCCATCCGGCCAGGATACCCAGGTCCACGGTGCTCTCAAGATCCTCAGCGACATTGTGGATGAGAGCCTGTCTGAGGACCAGTTCTTTACTCTGGCCCGCGACATTATCAAGGGTCTGGCTGCGGTCGCCCTCAACACCAACCGCTCCCCTATGCGCCGTGCTCTGGCTGTCCACGTTTTCCGTGGCTGCTTTGAGCTGCTTGAGATGGTCAAGGAGGAACACCCCAAGGAGGTCAAGGCTTTCGGTGACGAAATCATCAGCAGCTGGGAGCCCTTCTTCTTGGAGGTCCTTAAGGCTCCCTTTCCTCAGGAGCCTATCTCAGTCGAGGGCCAGCCCTCGTCCTGGAATGGCCCTGTGGCCCTGAAGCTGCAGGTCATCAAGACCCTGATCAAGATCAAGAACGTTCTTCCTAGTCTTATTGTGCCCAACAGCACTACCTACTTCTCGCTGGCTTGGTCTGAGCTGCAAAACCTGCGCGACGCTTACAAGGTGCTCTACATGGACAATGAAGCGCAGGGTCGTCTGGAAGACGTTGATCAGCTACCTTACACCCTGGACCTGCTTGTCTTGGAGCAGCTGGACCTTGTCCACCAGTATCTGCGCGCTCCTCCCGTGGAGAAGCACCTGCAGGAACAGCTGGCTGCCAATATCAATACCCCCGAGACCACACCTTGGATGGCGGACGTCATCGGCATCCTGATTGCCTACTCGTGCGTTACCCAGGAGCAGATTGGCCTGTGGGACATTGATGCTTCTCTTTTCCTGTCCGAGGAGGCTCTGGTTACTGCTAACTATACTCCCCGTACTGCCTGCGGTGACATGATGATCAAGCTGGGTGAGATGTTCAAAGAACACATTCTCAAGGGCCTGCTGGCCCACACCAAGCCCCTGTTTGTTGGAAACAACGACTGGCGTATCCAGGAGGCGGCTCTGTCTCTGTTCAACTCGGTCAGTATCGACTTCCAGGAAACCAGCACCAAGGTTCCCGAGGATACCTGCCAGGCGTACCTGGAGCTGGTCAACTATGCGATTGCTCAGACTGATTCTGACCTTTTGCGTGCCCGTGGTTACCTTGTTGGTGCCACCCTGACTGCCGTTTACAACACTCCTGATGAGCTGGTCAGCCGCACGTTTGAATGCATCAACGGTGACAAGTCGGAGGTTGTTCGTGTTTCCTGTATCAAGGCCGTCGAGGAGATTTGCCGTGCCGACCGTGTTACCCCTGAGCAGCAGGTGGCTGTTATTGCTGCCATTGGCCAGTACATGGCTAGCAAGAACACCGAGGAGATTGAGGAGTCTGACGAGTTGGTTGTTGCTCTTGCCGAGTCCCTGCGCAACCTGATCATTGTCAACCCTGCTGTTGCTCTGTCGAACCAGGTTAACCCTTGCGAAATGCTGTTCAACCTGATCCGCGTTGGTGCTTCCAGCTTCCAGGTCATCTACGTTGTTACCGAGGCCTTTGAGGAGATTGTTGGTCACCTGAGCGACACTGATGCCTACGGTGCTTTGAGTGCCAAGATTCTGCCCACTTTAACAGCTGCCTTTGATTCGCCTGACCTGAGCGATGACGACTCGCTGATTAGCGCGGCGGCTGATCTCTTGGTCATTCTCATCAAGTACGGCTCAGAGCCCCTTCCTGCTGGTTTTGTTGCTGCTACTCTGCCTAAGCTCAAGCGTGTCCTGATGGAGGCTGAAGAAGGCGACATTCTCCGTCCCGCCTGCGAGTGTGTCATGTACCTGCTTTCACACGACCATCAACAGGTTCTCAACTGGACCGACGGCAGTGTGAGTGGTCTGGATGTTTGCCTGCACATCATTGACCGCATGCTGAGCCAGGATATTGAGGATAACGCTGCCTCGGAAGTTGGTGGTTTGGCTGCTGAGCTGGTTGAGAAGGCTGGTCACGAGAGACTTGGTCCTTACCTGCTCCAGCTGCTGACGGCTGTTGCCAACCGCCTGGCTACTGCGGAGGCTGCGCCGTTTATCCAGTCGCTAATTCTCGTCTTCGCTCGTCTGTCGCTCAATGGTGCCAGCGATGTTGTTGAGTTCCTGAGCCAGATCCGCATTGGAGAGCACAGCGGTCTGGAGGTTGTCATGAGCAAGTGGCTGGAGCACTCTGTCAATTTTGCCGGCTATGATGAGATTCGCCAGAAGTAGGTTATCCCAATTAATCTGCGCGAACTAATGCTAACCAAGTTGTACAGCGTCATTGCCTTGTCGAAGCTTTACGCTTTGAACGACCCTCGCCTGGCCCAGACGATGGTCAAGGGTGACCTGATTATCCAGAGTGATGGCCGTATTATGACTCGGTCGCGCGCTAAGAAGAGTATGAGCCATCGAAACCTAGAGACAATGAACGCCACTGACGAAAACGGCACAGACCCCGACCAGTACACTGTTATCCCTGTGACTCTCAAGATTGTCAAGGTGCTTGTGGAGGAGCTGCTCACAGAGCAGACCATGCAGGCCACTGCTGCCCTTGGATCTTCTGGACCCATTAACGCGTCGGTCGAGTTTGAGGACGACGACGGCGATGATGTATGGGAGGACGAGGACGATGCGCTTGATCAGGCTCTTGGTAGCAGCAAGTCTGATCTGCTCAAGTTCCTCCGCAACAGCGTGCGCGAGCGCGACGACGAGACCCAGGACTATCTGGTGCAGTTCTTTATTGGCGCGGCACAGAACAACCTGGCTGGCTTCTCGGAGTGGTACAAGCTGCTGACAGAAGAGGAGAAGGCCAAGCTGGCCGAGGTGGAGAAGGCTGCGGCGGCGGGTCCGGCGGCTTCGGCGTAAAGTTTGAGTACATGGAGATAAATGGAGAAGCCGGGATAGTTTGCAGTGAAGGTATATAGTGGGATGTTATATCAATCTCTAGGTTGAAAGGAATGTCTCTTTTAGTTGGCGTATTTAATTTAGGGTTGGAATCTGGGAATAAAAATTATTGGATGTTTAATGAGATTTAGTTCAAAGTTGCAATTCGTTCGAACAATAAAATGGTATTACTATGTAATTGGTATATTGGTATTACATTACAATTGACAAACCAGCCGTCATTTCATTAAAACAAAGCAACATCCAACAAATCTCCCCGTTGGATATTTTAGGGTTTGGACAGCTTCCAACCCTCTCTTTCTGATCACATGATCTGTGTCACATTGGCCCTTAAGCCCACTTAAATGGACGGGTTTTGAGTTCCTTCGTTATGCGTCTAAACATTCTCCTCAGTCTTGACTTCAGTCTTGACGTGGCCCATGTTGGCCGCATAGGTAGTTGACGGCTTCCAACCCGCCGAGTTGATAGGCGAGCACTCCTCCATCATCTGGTCGACCTGCTCCAACGACAGACCCTTCATCTCGTACACAAAGAAGTAGGCAAAGACGAGGGAGAAGATACACAGCGAGCCCCATACAAAGAACACCTTGGCACCGAGATTGGCGCTGTTCTTATCGTCGCCCACCATGTAGGGCGTGATGACGGCAATGATGGTGTTCCAGAACCAGTTGCTGGCCGTCGACAGACCGACGCCGCGCGAGCGGATCTGCAGCGGGAACGTCTCGCCGACAATGACCCACGCAGCCGGGCCCCAGGTCACGGCGAAAAAGAAGATGTTGATGCAGATAAAGGCAATCATGGTCTTGACGGCGGCGTCATTGTGTGCCGACTCGCGGCCCTCGGTCACGCCGATGATAGCCACAATAAACTGTGAGATGATCATGCCGAGAGCGCCCCAGATCAGCAGGAAGCGCCGGCCGAAGCGCTCAATGGACCAGAAGGAAACGGGCGTGGAGCACACGTTGACGAGAGTGGTGACGAGTGAGATCATGAAGGGGTTGCTAATGGTACCCAGCTGCTTGAAGAAGGTGGTGCCAAAGTAGAAGATGAAGTTGATACCCGTAAGCTGCTGGCACATTTGCATGACTACAAAGGGTTAGAGTTTTTGAATAAAGACTAGGAGCAGGAAGAGGAGAAGAACGTACAAACACCCAGAATGGTCCGACGCAGGTTTGAGCTGGGCTTGGTGATGGAGCCCTTGAAGCACGCAATCCACGAGCCCAGGTAAGTGGTGTCACCGACAGTCTGCTGCTCGTACTCGTGGTTGGCCACAATCTCGGCAAGCTCATCCTTGATGTAGTCCGAGTCGACGGCCTGGCCACGAATGCGCGACAGGGCAATCGCGGCGTCCTCAATACGGCCCTTTTTGACAAAATAACGAGGCGACTCGGCTATTCTACGGTTAGCATATGATTGACAAGAGTAGCATCTAGGGGTGAGGGGGACTTGCGTAGAACGAACAGACCAATGGCCAGGATAATGGCCCAGAGGAACTGTATGCCCATGGGAATGCGGTACGAGCCCGAGTCGTTGCGCTTCTCGGTGGCGTACACGACGCAGTTGGCAAGCAAGATACCAATAGTGATGCAGAACTGGTAGCCCGAGACCAAGGCGCCACGGATCTTGCGTGGCGCAATCTCCGACATGTACAGGATGATGACGGCTGAGACGAAGCCGACACCCAGTCCAGCAATCAGACGGCCAAAGACGAGCAGCACAGTCTGGTCGGTTGAGATAATCTGCAGCACGACACCGAGGGAGAAGACGAAGCAGCCGGCAATGATAGTCAGCCGACGGCCGATAAAGTCGGCAATGTCGCCGCCAATCATGGAGCCAAAGAAGGTGCCGCATGAAAGGATGGAGGTGAAGAGGGACTTTTGCCACGACGGCAAGGAGAAATCGGAGGTGCTGACGCCGATAGGGGTACGGTCGGACGAGGATTCATCGTAGTCATAGCCGGTGTACAGCCGGATAAAGTACGGCATGGCGAGCACGCCGGACATCCAGCCCGTGTCATAGCCAAAGAAGATGCCACCGAACGCGGCAAAGGCGCAGGTCAGGTAGGCCTTGAAGGTCACGGGGGCTTCGATGCGGGAAACATCGGTTGTGCCCATGGGGATGGCGCCGCCGCCGCCCATGGTTGCAGTTGTGGGAAGGGAACTAGGGGAGAGAGAGATGTGTTGTTTGTGTGTGCAAGAGGAGATTAAGCAGAGCTGCTCTAGTGACGGCTCGGCCAGGAAATGATGAGTGACTGAAGAAAGGGAGAGTCGGGAAGCAGAAGAAACAGGAATACGGACGAGTTTTATACTTGCCCTCAACGTGCTAGGTAGTCCTCGGTTATCTCCCCTCTCTCGTCCACTGCGTGTGCAGTACTACCGTGTTTTTGATTTTCTGGTTTGCTGTTAGTACATAGATGAGAGTGGCCTGAGTAGGAAGTTTCGCCGGCCAATTCCTTGTTTGTACTGTCGGAGAAAAGACGACAACGGAAGAAGAAAACGAGATTGTTATGCGCGTACAGTATGCGCCGAATAGAGAAAAGAAAGAAAAGAGACAGAGAGGTAGAACTCATGGGTCATGGGGAGAAGAAGGGGGGTGGGGAGTGGCATTAGCCAGTCGTTTCGTTTTCTCTCCTTGTACGAGTGAGTGCTTTGCTCGCGGGCACCAAGAAAAGAAAAGAAAAGATATTACATGCCCAAAGCTGAGCGCACAAAGCAGAATCGATTACATAATGCAAGATTAGCAGATTTACATGTAGGCCAAGTCTTACTTTCTCCAGACTTCAGAGCAGAGTCTTCTTGCCAAGACACTGTACACGCGACGATACAACACCTCAAGGCTTTTTGTAACAGCCATCACGACCAAGCAGCGCCGAGGGTCTGGCCGAAGCTTGTCTCAAGGCCGTCGGTGGTGTTTTTTCAATTTCTTTTTTTTTTCAGATGAGCTTATTTGATGCCTTCTTCCCATATTCCTGGGTTTTCTTGGTGTTCCAATATTCTTGGCGGCCTTGGAGTATGGTGACGTCGAGATTCTGGGTCTGCTTCATGAGCCTCCCCCCTATTTTATACTTGAATGCAGAGGAGTCTACGATGGTCTGGATGTGAGTTGTAAATGGGCATACACACGACGAATGATAGAGCTTGAAGATCCGGGCCATACGTATACACACCACGCGTTACCCGACTTCAAAGCGCACCGCGTCTGCTAGACGCATGCTTTGCTTCCCACTCGTACTATCATGGGAGAAGTTGACGGGAAAATAACTCTAAATGTAAGAATCACCTGATATATAGCTTGGGTCGAGACTAAGAATACGGAAGAGAAAAAAGGGTCTGGCATGAAATGTGGAGTTTGGCGCTTAGCTAAGTATGTATGTATTTATAAAGGTACAAAGCAAAAGAATCAAGCCAGGCAGTTACCCCAGCTTTCTTCTTTGTATGTATACATAATCAAGCCCCACTTCTTCTTGGTTTTAATGAGGGAAAAAGCTGGGGTAGGCAGGGGGGTCTCAGAAGGAAGCTGGTTGGCGCTTTTTGTGGAGACTATCCTAAGACTACCGGAGCACTCTCGCCCGGTATTATTTTCTTCCCTTTTTCTCTTCCCTTTTTCTTCCCGTTTTGTGCTTCTCCTTCAGAGAAACAAGCGATTCATTCATTCATTCATCCATTCATCCATTCATTCATTCATCCATTCATTCGTTCTCTGTTCGGCCCATTCGTAAAAAGCCTCGTACGCACGCACCCGCGCGCGCACATACTCTCGCTTTACCTTTTTCGTGCAGATCTCTCCAATTCTGTCCTACAGTTTATTTCTCCTCCGCACGCTGCCTCCAAAGCCCTTGTACCTCGCAATACATGTGACTGCAAAAGCTTATACGTCCATATGTATACGTATGTATGTGCCTCGACCTCTCTCTTGTCACATAAGTATGTACGTATATGTACGTAGTACATACATACTCATGTTGTTCTGCACTTCCATAACCTTGCCTGTCTCCGGCGTCTATCCCGCAAAATTACCCAATCGAGACTTATATTGCTATCAAGACACCAAAATCCGCCAGTCAAAAGGTCACAAGGCATAAAATTCTATTTTGTTCCTTAGTATTCTTCACTGGAGGATCCATATATGCATGTCGTAACTTGTATAAGCAGGACTGACCGTCTGATTAGCAAATCCAATGCTGACTTTGTACTTCCCCAGAAAAACACTCAGCGTGTCATTGACGCTGCCATTGTGTGCCCCAGATTTTAACCTGCCTTTTCTTTTCAGCCGGGCTAAGAACTCCAGTTTTCTGGGGATCTGCTCCAAATTTACTGTCATATCAGCACTTGACATGCCTCTATTTGGCCGTGAATAAGGCCGAGATCTTGCCATTAGAGGGGCTTCCTTTCTCTCTGTCTTTTCAAATCATCTGCCTGCTGCTGGTTCTTTTGCTAGACGTACATAAGTATGGGAGATAAAAGAGAGGAGGAATAAATTCCGGATTCCAATTTTTCCTGTCGCACTGGTCGCTTTCTGTCAAGATTCATGTGGCAAAGATCCCTTTCGTGATACTTCTTATTCTTGCACATATCTTTACTCTCTTTGCTGATGTAGACCTCATGGCTAATCATGAGATAACTGCGGCTCCAATCCTACATATGTATATTAGCATACGTCAAAACTCAGATTTTCATGACTTTCTTCTCTTGGTCAGAATGAGACCAGCTACATTTCGTGCGTGCCAAGCCCTGCACCTACCGTCACATATTTCTTGGTGGTCTTAGCATATACCCACTTCGTCAGGTGCACTTCTTACTACGTACCTACATATGCTACATACGTGGTATGTACAAGTATTCTGACCATTGGCTATGTTGGGGTCTGTTCTCAATGGCTTATAAAGTTTACTATGTTTTATATGTATGCATTGTACTCTTTTCTGCTTCAGCACATCATCCATGTCAATATCCTTCTGGCTTACATGATTCTGACATATGGAAATGTGCTTGATCTGTCTTATATAGCTGGTCACGTGGTTTCTTGGTAGCTATGGTTGTAGCGACCGTTATATTGCATAAACGCAACATCTCGGCGTTGGTGCAATGGTAGATTATGGAGCTCTCCATTGTAGTAGAGAATCTAGCCACTTATTGATATGTTACTTTTATACTCAAGCAGAGTGCTTCGATTTTGAGAGCGTTGTTGAAAAGAAAGACATACATATTTCACTACTAATCTCCTCTGTGCACCCAACAAGTCACATGGCCTACGAAGTACCCATTCTCCAGCCGCCATTTACTCGACGTTCTGGGGAAAAATGCAAAGGAGACAACAACGCTATTTAGCCAACAAGTCATTTCCCCGGATTTCCTGTCTCTCACCCCCTCCCTTCTCTCTCCCTCTTTGTCGAATCTTGTTTTCCCGCTTCTCTAGAACCCATAAGTCGGCCCGATTGCCCCCCTCTCTCTCAACCCTTGGCAAGAACGCTTCTATAGACGCAAGAGCTTGTTCTCATCTGGTATGTCTCGCTTGCGCCAAGCACATCGTCTAATCTGGACGCCTGCCATAAACACGCTCTGATAAGTCAAGTGATTAGGCCACAATGGGTCATGCATACATGATTCTTTGATATAATATCCCAAAGTACATATTTTGTGTCTTTGCCGTTCTAAGGTCTGTTCAATGAAAAGTGCCGGCTGTAATCCGGGGGCATAATAAGCTTTGTGCATTAATAGTATAGCTGGGTGCTTGCAACCAAGATTGAAATGTCTTATCGTTGCAGCCGAGTTTCCTAACCTTGCATTACGTCTGATACTATACAACTATAAAGAGATCAAAAACAGGCATGTAGGGCGCCAGATACAAGCCCCGGCGGTAGATTTGGTGGCAGCCCTAGACATGCTATGATGTCTGTTGAGCTGGACTCAACCCACAAGTACTCTCATTTGATCCATGGTGTTTGATGGTTGCGTAGGTTTCCACAATAACCACAGAAAGATCGTGTAGTCAAATAAGAGCTCCTTCAAAGACGGGATATAGAAGCAAATAACACGTTCTCTTTTTGTGAAACAGACTGCGTTCCAGTTCATGAGCCACCGACGCAATAAAAAGAATCGGTAGGACTAGCAGTCAAGTTATTTTCATCCGTCTCGGTGCAGGCCAGACACATACAAAGGCCAAATCCAATAAGGCAATAGCAATGAAACCTCGGAGTCTTTTCCAGTAGATATATATAGGAAAGATTTTATAGATCAGAGCAGTGATATCAACTCTAAGAATTGTGGTTTGAGGCAGACGTTTGGGCAAACAAGCAAACAAGCATATAAACACAAACACTTATCAGGAGCTTCGCGATCGATTCAGAAAAAAAAAACGCATCATTAGCAAGGCTGTGCAGTGGGCTCCCACTGCTGGATTACTATAGCCGGGGGTATGTGTGTGTGTGTGTGTATTATTTTTATATTCTTTGCTACCTATCATGGCACAACTTTCGAGTCCGGGGTCTTCCTCATGACCGGGAACATGCCGCTTTTTCTACCTTCATTTTAGATATATATAGCTGATGTGTCCTCCTCCTTCCAAATCCGGTACTTCGCACCTCCTGTTGAAGCTGATACTATCTATAAGTTCGGTAACCCCCGATACCTACCTTATAGTTAGCACCATCTCAACCGCAGGCTGAGATTGCACCACTTGATGCTTGAAATTAGAACAACACAACAAAAGGTTATGTTAATTGCTTGTTTAGTACTACTACATGATTCGATGGCTTAACCTCAGCTTACATGATTATACACATTATGCATATATAGACCTTCATCTTATTCTTTGGTAAAGACCGCAAGCTAAAGCTCCCAGGCATTTTGCGTTGCGGCAGCTAAGCACCTCTGTTTGTAAGTCTTTGGTCCTTCGTGATGGATCTCCAAATATTTCCAATTGATGAAGTATCTGGACATTGTGATCACCACAAGCTGGTTTACACCATACTCCGTTACTTTGTTTCCAAATATTGGTGTTTGTTTTCCTGTATCTCTCTTTTGCTCCCACTGCTCAGGGAGAAAGCGGCTATGCTACAAATTCAATAATATGTGGCTTGTGTCATAGAGGTGTATTGTGGTAGGAGCATCTATCCGGATATAGCGCTCACCACACCAGCATACTTTGCTCCAGTCAGTATTCATGGTGCTTCCGTGCATAAGAAACCCGTTTGTAATGGCTGACAGGGCTCACTACAAACTTTTTCCTTGATCTTCTCGTGCAGAGTCCCGTTTTCTTCAACAGCAGGTGCGTTGAGTCTCACTAACATCTCCCTTGACAAGGTGCTCAGCATCTGCTCTGTGATTTTTCAGCGAATGGAATGAGGCAGCGGTGAGCTCTAGCAGAACAAAGGGCCCGCGCAAACAGAGAGAATGAGAATGGACCAAGAGCTAGAAAATACATTAGAACCTACTGCATGGGGACCCCAAAACGATGATCGTGAAAACTAAGATCAACGGCGAAGTAACACCGGGAAGTTGATGTTACACGGGTACTCTAGGAGGTCGACGTAATTTCAGTAATGGTGGAGGCCTGCAATCAAGAACGACGATGCCCCAAAGAAAACTATCTACGCTATTATGTACTGGAAACCCCGGAGTAAGGGTTTTGGCGCAGTAAAAATCTTGTAGTTTCCTTAGCCCTTGGAGTAATCAGAGGAGATGCTAGAGAAAATGTGAATGATAGAAGAAAAATGTGGACGGAAGACTTAAAGACAAAGAACCAAAAAAGATACAAAAAGAACTTGCTAAAAAGAAAAGATCTAGAAGCACCTAAATATGGAGAGAGGAAGGGGGCCGGGTGATTCCACGTACCAGGCAATGTGGACTTGGATACACTTGTACTTGTATTCGGAAGCGCGTCTAGGCAAGCAAGTCGATGCATATTGAAACGTCCCCTTACGTTTATTCAATTACATAATTCAATAACAAGACAGACTATGTACTACTTACACAGTATTTTGCTCACTACGTTCTAGCATGTGATATACAAGTATAAGAGGTCTCTGTGACAATCAACTAGCAACCACGGGGGAGGCTCCTTTTGGGCTCAAATAGGAAAACAATGTACTTGTACAATATGTTGTACAAACAATTTACTGAGTATGTACTTGCAGTACAATCGACGATAGGCTTTGCTTTCAACTCTCAATCTCCATTTTACTGCCCCGGCAACAAACGGCTTGTACATAGCGTAACTTTGATCTTGCATCTGCCATCTACCATCTATGTACTAGATAGTACATATATACTTGCATCTATCAGGTTTGTACTTTTCATACTCCTAGTTTCGAGCCCTCTTGTATTAGCTAGCACTCATCGCATACTCCGCCGCCCTGTGAACCGCGTCTTAGTAAGTCTGCTCTTCGCAGACTTCACCATCGTATCAGGCGCACTGTCCACCCGCGTCCATCTCCGTACTATCCACAGTTCAATATTTTACTTCGCAATCATGGAATCCGCTCAGAGTATAGTTCTGAGCCACCCGCCAACATAGCTAGCATTCAGGATATGCGACGTTTGCCGCTACCACCCATGCTGACGGCCGATCTTGACGGGCGCTTTCAAAAGTATCGGATCTCGCTCAAGAAGATCGAAAACGAAAGGTACGTTCATTCGCATATATTACCTCTTCTAACAGGTACAGAGAACAATATCAATTCATCCCGCGGGTTGCTATTTAGCAATTTGCAAAACTTGATCGCTGCGGAAATTGTGCGACCGAGGCCCGACATTTACTTTGGCACAGAATATGATGATATAAACAAAAATGTCCGCGATGAGTTGTCAGATCCCATCATCCCGTTGCCATTTGCGAATTTTATCCTTCCAAATCTTTTCGTTGAATTAAAAGGTCTAGATGGTACTATCAGAATAGTAAAAAACTCAAATTCGCTATCACGGTCACGGTGCGCGTGCCATATTGATAGCTTCTATCTTTACAGCGTTATCCAAAAAGTTAGGGTTGATTTATATAACTTAGGGTCTTTGGAATTTCGTGCAACGCGAACCTAGTAAACAAATCACAAATCGTGAGACCATAAATCAACAGGAGTTGTGGGTACATACTATAAGGATCACATATATCAATAAATTGCTGTCAATATGTGTCTGAATTAGAACATCTGAACTGCATCTATCATATCTATCTATAAACAGGACCCAGAACAACTGCTTGTTCTTAAACATGTCAAAGACATTGAGCAATATCTACAAGTCGTGCCTGAGCCACCTCATGCGCCAAGAGCGAGGATAGAGACATTAGACTTGAAAAGAAAGTAGTTGGAAAAGACAAGTAATTCTCGAATGTTGCGCAACTTGAGGGCGTTCTGTGGCAGACTGGGGGATCTGACCAGTATATACAAGCAAGCACCCGTTCAAGTAAGTTATGACAAAGCCAATGTCAATGCAATACTCGTCAAAGACCAAGCGTCGTCTTAGATCAGCTTGCTCGCCGGCGCACCGCACATGGTCGCGTTTCCGACAGCAGTGCCGAAGAGGCAGTAGTACTGGCCCTGGTCGTACGCCCAGCTGAGGGAGTTGAACTCAACATCGAAGCGGTTAATCTTCCACAGTCCGCTATCCTGCTCAGTCGACAGGATGGTGATACCACGGACTTCACGGCCAGCACCAAACGTCGATGTCCACACAAATGAGATGTGGGTGCAGTCCACCACGGGTGTGCCCTGAACCACGATAGGCGTTCCGGGCTGGTGCAGCTGGGCATACTCGAAGCTGGTGCGGTTGAAGGTGTAGTCATTGGAGGGCTCGACAGGGTTCAGAAAGGTGTTGATGCTCTGCGAGTAGCTGTGGAAGTCGTCGGTCAGGTAGCGCGCAGCGTCCTCGCTCTTGAAGTAACCAATCAGGTTGGCGTAGGCAGTGACCAGCTCTGAGGAGTCAGTCTTGGTCAGGCAGTTGCACTTGGGGCTGGCAGCGGCGACCACGGAGCAGGCCATGGTGATGGCAGCGGCGACGGAGCTAAGGCTGAAACGCATCTTGAAGAAGGGACTTTGGGCGAGAACAGAAAAATGAAGAAAGTTGATAGCGAGTGTAGTAGAACTAGAAAGTCTGCAGAGTGAGAGGTGACTGCGAAATTGACTGTGAGGCTGGAGAAGAAACAGAAAGGAATACGAAAAAAGAACTTGCGGCGAACGACTTACTTTATAGACCAGGCCGAATCGCGACAAGACCGTGTATATCACACACAAACTAGTGGTAGTTGGGCCAGATCATGCCCTGTCCCTCTCGCGGAGTCTAATCAACCACATTCGGCAGCCAGCTGTTGACGCCCAGAACTTTGGGTTGAATTTACCTTGCTGACCAAGTACCTCGCAGCATGCTGAGAGACGGATCATGTACAGCACTATGGTCAATAGACTCATGCGATCCCTTATAAGAAGCCAATTTTCGCTGGGCCTTTTAACGGGGCAAACTTGATATTACATCCCAGCCGGCGCCACAGAGGCTGGTAAATGATGAGTCTCGGCCTTGCAGCGAACACGACTGTAGACTTGGTACATACTATGCTTGGTTTTCTTGTCCTTTTGTGTCAGCAGATGACATGGCTTGAAATCTCTGACTTGCAGACGCTATTGAGAGTCAGACGTAAAAGTAAAGGCATGTCAACGCATAGCAGCAGCTACTATAGAGACACAAAAACGGCTGTTGAGATGATAAAAAATCGGTTGATGGGTTGAAAAAGAACTTACATATGTCGTGCGAAGGCAGGTAAAGCCCAATCATGAATTTTGGGACTGGCTCGAGGGTGGCTTTGTGCAACCCAAATTAAAGTGGGCTGGGATCATTCGGTGTTCCGTTGGGGAAGCACTGCATTTTATTTATTGCTCATGTCGCAGACACGAAATAGGGAGATACATACGTGTATGTACATACATGTATGCCCTGCATACCATACATGATAGCTGGGTACTTTATTTTTAGTCAGCGGAAGTTGTCTTCCGGGACCTTGTGAGAGTTGAACTTTGTCGCAACGCCATGGGGCATATTTTCAAGTTTCCAGACTCACCTTGTTGCAACAGATTGCTGATTATCTCGGGCGACAAAACCATGTGGAAAAGAAAAGCGTCAATACATTTGTAGCATACAACTAAGCAAAAATCTACTATATTGTGTATCTGCAAATAAACTCCAACATTGGCTTACTTACAGGCGATATTTTGAATATTGAGACGCAGAGACCCTGCAAGCTAAACGTCCAGTTCCTGGCAACACCAAAAAAGACGTCATGTTTTTAGGCCAAGGTAACAATGGACTTTACTGTGGCTGAACCTGATCAAGCAAGGGAGGGATAAGTCATCTCCGACGTATAAATATTGACAAGTCTGAGATATTAATACACATTTTCAGGGATAAAAGGCAACATGTCAGGCCTACGCAGTATGCTGGCCAGTCAGTAATGAATATTCACTTTTATACCAGGACAAGTTTCCCTTCTCTTTGTTTATAGTCCCTCTTTATTCGACGATCGTTTTAAGACAGAATATACACTTGGGAGTCAATGACGTGTCGCCAGCATATATTGGTAACTTTGAGTAGACATATTGGTGAGCCATCGCAAGCCGGATTCGTGTGAAAAGAAGGTTGCTGACATTTGGGGTATAACTTACGAGTGGTCGGCAGATCACGGTATTGCCTGTAGAACTGCATTTCAACCCAAACATATTGTCGGCGCCGATATCGTGCCGTGGGTGGCCAGTGAAGCCGAAACTAGTCGCACCAAACCTCAAGATGTCTGCCCTATTCATCGCAAACAAGACACTTGTAATAAGAACACGCAGTTGGAACACGGATTACGACTTGACGATCACTGCATGCAATTCACATCAAGTCTAGAACTCATATGATCACAATCAACCAAGACAGCAGAATGGCTCGGACCACAGACACGGGGTAAAGCTGGACACGAGGCCGGGCAACACAGCATTCTCGTTTTTCTTTGACTCTCGTAAAAAGGGAAAGACCCAAGTTACATAACTATTTCCGTTGTGCGGCATAAGCGGAGACTTAGGGCTTGCCTGCTCTTTCCATGGCCAAGATATTGTGTTGGTGTAAGATTGGGAAAGAGCATCTCACATATGTAATACACACCACAATAGAAAGGCTTTTCAAGCATAATTTTTTACTTCGCCAAAACGTTGCGGGAAAATCACTAGAGACAGTCATCTCCAAAACACAATGCGCCAACCGTATGCCACGCCTCCACAAAGCCGGCCACCGGCATCTCAGCTGCCCAATCGTCCCCGCTTCGTCAGACCACCACCTAAAGTTCAAACCTACAACCTTCCTGGTGCTCTCGTCTCTCTGCCCGCCCGCCATCAAGTGTCTACCAGCACCGTGCACCACCTCTCTCTGACCCCAGCCGGTGCGGCTCCCCGCACCATTCTCGAGAAAACATGCATGTCGCTAGACACACAGCCCGCGCACCGTCTGGACTTTACCCAGACTCGCTTCTTTTCCGCCGTCAACGCCTCGCCACACACCCGATGGCGCCTTCCTCTCGGCGTCAAGCCCTCGGATCCCTGGCACAAGTGCTTCCTGACATTCCAAGTCTTCCTCGGCCCCGCCGACGCCATGCCCAAGACCCTCACGGTGACTGGCCGCCAAACTTTGGCATATGACAAGAAAATCATCTTTTCCTCGCTGGCCATCGCCCTGCGCTGCTTTGCCGACATCTGCGGCATCCGCCGCGACGGCGTTGGCCTGGATGCTGCGCTGTGGCTGCTGCGCAGCCTGTACTCGGGGGTGTGGGACGAGCCGCGCCTGGAAATCCAGCAGGTCCGCGGCTTTGGGCCAAAACGCTGCGAGACTCTGGTCAATGCCGGCATCGTCTCGACACGCCAGTTTGCCGGCCTGGAAGCGTCGCGCATCGAGGTCTTGTTTAAGCGGCAGCCGCCGTTTGGCGAGACCACGAGACGCGTGTTGGCGCAGTTTCCCCGGCTGTATCTTGAAGTGCAGCAGAAAGGCTGGAGAAAGCAGGCAAGCAGCAGTGCTGCACCGGAGGCGGTGATGCAAACCTATATTTGTATGAAGAATAACGAAACCCCGCGATGGGGCTGTAGAATTTTGAGAATGGTCTTCATGGTGACGATTGCAGATACCGGGAAACTCGTGTTTTTCTGGAGAGGAAGTATCAAATGGATAGAAGAAAAAGGAGTTGTCAGGAACGGAAGTGATTCCAAGAAAGCTCTACCATTATGCTTTACCGTGAATGCACCACCCAAGAGCAAGCTGGAACTCAGTGTGTCGTGTGAAGATGTAGCGGGATCGCTAGAAAAATGCACATACACCTTGAATTAAACATGAATATATTAACCAGGAACAAAAACAGACACCTTGCTATATTAATTTCACAATATCTTCTACTCAGACACCTGCAGACGAATCTGGACGGCCATTGGCCGCGGTACGCCATCCATTTCCTTGCCCACCACTGCCATTGCCTCTGTAACCAGTTGCAGCACGGGCCCATCGCCTACCGACCCTGCCACATGCGACGCCTCAACGAGAATCGGGAACAATACCACCAGATGTTTGCGCGTGGCCGTGTGCACCTTATCGATAGTTGGTAGTGCACTCTCCTCGGAATGCAACTCAACCAAGCAGCTCAGAATGTGCAAGAGCTCTCTGCGCTGCGAGATTGGCAGCGGCATGTGTCCCCGCAGCGGGCGGTCCGAAACGTAGGCGCGTAGCGTTAGGGCACAACGGAGAAACAGCGGCATGGCCATGCTCTGGGCAATAGACACGTGAAGCTCGGACGGCGATTTGCTCGTGTTGGCGTACACGCGGTCCAAGGAGGCGCTAGAAGAAGACGTCTTATCGGGTTGGAAGGTTGATTTCACCATAGGCGTGGGAGGGACAACCATGATGGAGGGCATGTTGCTGATAGTGCCTGAGATGAGCATAAACATCTCGTCAAGACACACATAGCTCATCTTTGTGCGGGCGCGAGGCCGAGGTGTATATGTGCGTCCGGCACGCTTGTCGAAAAGTTTTTTCAAGGTGGCCTTGTTGTTGGGCTCTTTGAGAATATCCTGTTCAGCCGCGGAAAGCTCGTGAATGATAGACGTTGTGAAAAGCGATTGGGCAAAGCGGTCACGGGACTTGTCACCAACAGTTTCACTTCCCAAAGCAGGAATTATCAGGTCGCGCAGCTTTATGAAAGCGTCAATATCAAATCCTTGGTCAACCATGATGTCTGATCCATCTGGAACAGTGCTCGTGTCGGCACTGATGATGCCGTCAACGATGTCAGTAATCACTTCCCAGATTTTGTAAGTTGTGGCGGTTTCCAGCTTCATGGAAGCAGCTCTTGGTAGTGCCAACTCAATAATCTCGAGTGCTCCCGTTGTTGCGGTTTTCCACGCCGGCTCAGATCGCGTATTGATGGGGAACTGGTACTTGAGCGCGATCGGGCGTGCAAACGCTTTCAGTGCTGCCGCAAATGCTCCTGACTCAAATACACCAATGTCGGTAGAATGGTCTGTAATGAACTGCTTGAGGATAAGCATGCTGGCCTTTGAAAGTGCCACAAAGGTCCGCCGACCTCGTCTCGCGTTCTCCGACATTGTGGTGCCTATGGCCAATGGGTACTCCTCAAAAGCCATGTAGACAAACTCCGAAACCTGTGAAATTAGCTCCGACGGCACGCCAGGCAGATCTGTGCGAACCATCTTGATGGCATCAAGAACGCGGTCTTGCAGCTTGGTGCAAAACTCAACATCCATCATGAAGCTGCCGGCCGAGGCTTGGCGAACAGCCTCCCGCAAAAGTACCAACATCATCTTAACCCGTTCAATAGACAGGTTAGGATGGACGAAGCGGTACAGGTCACTCAGAGTTGTTACATAGGCCAGCAGACATTCTTGATTGTCCACGTTCTCCTTGACCTCGTCCTGGCTCTTTGGCGTACCACGAGCCCAAAGTTCCCAGGCGCGGTCAATAGTCTCGGTGCTGAGAGAGTCATCGCGTGCTTGAACCAGAATTTGGCTGAGCGCCTTGTAAACAGCCGTGTTGATGCTGAGTGCAGAAAAGTCCAAGAAGCGAGCAAAGTGTTTCAATAGATCCTGCCATAGCGACTCAAATGAGCTGTCCTTCTTGAGCACGTCAATGTAGTTGGCCAAGAGTCCAGAAATACCCATCAAAACGACACCAGCAGTCGCATTCCAGTCATTGCGTTCGCGCTCCTCAGTTTCCTCGTCATTGGCCAAAGCAATCTCGTCCATAATTGACGACAGAAGCTTGAAGATGACAGACTGAGTGCATACAGCCCAGGCTTCAGAACTGAGTCTGTCTCCGTAGGCGTCAAATATGCGTAGCAGAGTCTGTATAGCACTGTTTCTCAGTTCCAGACGGTCATCAGCCGTGACAGCCGCAAGACGAAGCAGCAGCAACATCCACAGAGCCACGCCAGATGCTTCGTGGCTGCCATCAGCAACCATCTTGGCCAAATCAGTGGCATCTTTGCCCTGCATGACACTCGCGGTGATAGACAGCGCTTGATTCTTGGCCGACAAAAAGTCCGAAAGTGCCCAGAAAAACGTGACCGTAGTAAGAGAAATGTTCAAGTCGTCATCCTGGCTACAAAACTTGTATAGAGTATCAACCAGTAACAAGAAGCACGTGTTCGGCAGCGACGCCAGAAAGTCGGAGCAAATCAGCTGCAGCGAACTAAATGACGGCCGCACCAGTTTGGCACTTCTGGTCGTCAGGCCATTGGCAACAGCTGTCGAGTTCTTATCGCCTGGCACAAAGATGCTGTCGATGATCTCAAAGATGACTTCCCAGCCGCTGACGAGCGTTTCACCACATGTTTCCAGAATGCTCTTGAGCCCATCAAGAACAATTCTCTGGATGTCAACATCTGTGGCATTACTAGCGACCGATCTGCCATCGCTCTTCTCGCTACGCTTCATTGGAAGCTGTGCGTTACGCAGGGCTTCAAAGAGATTCAACTGAATGCTACCGCGCTGGTCTTGGTCAAGCTGCGCAACAGTCTTGATGGCATCCAAGATCAACTTGACCAGGATATCAGCAGCTCTCGTACGCACTGAAGCACTGATGTGCTGTCCGCCCAGAACCTTGATCATCTTTTCCGTCAGGTAGCTCCAGCCAGAGACCTTTGGATCGTATGCCAAAAGCCTTTCAATGTTGATGGAGGCAATATCTCCCATCTTGGCCAGCACAAACATGTCCTCTTGATTAGGCGCCACGGAAGAGACATTGGATATGCTAAGCACGCGCTTATGCTTGCCCGAAGAAGCGGCGATGGAGGATTTGCGACCGCTCGAGTCCGTTGATTGCAAATGAAAATCACTCTTGGTAGGATCACTTTCATTCTCTGGGTCAGGACCTTCAAGCAAATTGCAAATGGCACGGACGATTTGCATAAATGGCTCGTTTGGAAAATCGACAGTGCTCTCGATCAAGCGCGACGCCGCTGTCTCAACCGCCCTAATCTCAGTGCCAAAGTTGGCCAGCAGCGTGTTTGCCTCGCTCTCAGCAGCTGTATCTTGAATCTTGGCGACAATGGGTGTACGCGCCGGGGCCTTTCCCGATGAGAACAGCACAAAGTCTGCCTGTTGCAGCGTCTCTAAAATGATACGCCAGGAATTGCCCATAGTAGGGCCCAGGGCAATGCCCAGATTCAGCAAGGCACGCAGGCAGAGGAGGTTGCGCGTGTTGAGAGAGGTGACACCAGGGTCCGTTGATGTCTGCCGTGGTCTCTCGGTTGTAGGAGACGTAACAGTGTGCGAGTTATCTCTAGTCAAAAGACCGCGGGCGTTGCTCAGCAGACCTCCAGAAGAGGTAGAAGTGTCTGGAAGAGACGAGGGCTTAGCACTACCACTGTTGAGGCACGCCGTGAACACATTGGGGGGCACAGCAGCCTTTCCAAGTGTTGTCAAGAAGGCGTCACGCGGAATGTACAGATGCAAAAGACCAGCCACGTGCGCAAACTTTTGGAACGCTCGCACCAGACTGTGGTAGTACTCTGAGTCCAGAGCAGCATTGAGAAAAGTCGAGCAAGTTGCAAGAATCGCAGGCCAGCACTCGTCAATAATCTGGGCGCAGGCTTTGATGTCAGCATGCAGCGGGTGGCTTTCAATTTCCAACGGGTTAACCGGGATAGGGTTTTTCTTGAATGAGCGGTCCAAGGCTTCGTCCTCAGTGCTAGTCTTGCCCGCCTGCTTCTTGGATCGGGTCGGCACTGTCAGAGGAAGGATGAATTTGGCCAAGCCTTCAGAAAGAGTCGAGATGCACGTCAAGACTAGCGAGTAAACGTACGATTCCGGGATTGGCGGCGCCTCAGTCTTGTCCAACTGATCAATGCATGGCACTCTAACTGTACTCCACTGAGAACTGATTCCCGTGGTTGCGCCTTCGCTTGTGTTTCCGATAATTCCCGCAACTCCAGATGACTCGAGAACAACCTGGTCGCCACTTGCCGTTCCTGTAGCATAAGGGTTGAGAACCGGGATTGTAGAATGATAGCCCAATCCAATAACAACGGGTTTTTCCGTACTGAGACGCACAAAAGTCGCCGTAAGCGTCTTGAGCACATCCTTCTCTCCTGGCCGCGTATCATAGAGCAAAAATATTCGTCTAAGCAAAGCGGGCTCTGAGAAAATGCCTCTAAATACCTCCATGCACAATGCACGTTTCCATAGTAGCGTCTCCTGATCCAACATATGCGTCAAGATATCCAGAGCCTCACCACATTCTGATGGGAGAATAGACAAATGCCTGCGGATCAGCGTGTACAAAATTCGCGTCAGACGCACTGTCGTAGCAAAGTTGGGTTTGCCACGGAACGCACTGAGAAGGAAGGGCATGACACGCTGGCGCAAAATCTGGGCTTGCTCAGCATGCTCCAGGAATATCGGCGCATGGTTGGTCAGGGCAGACTCTATAAGCTCTAGACCAAAAGTCTGTTGTAAGCCAGTGAAGCGGAGATACTCGGGACGCTGGTTCTCCGTCATGAGGCAGAGATCGTTGAAGACCTGCATGATGTTAGTGGTGATTTAAAAGTCAAACATATTTATGTACTCACTCTATAGGCGTCCATAGCCGCAGCCCGAAGACTAACCGGCTCTTTGTCTGTAGGCGCCTCTCCAACAAACGGTCCATCATTCGCCTCTGGGCGAACAGTCAGTAAAACCCATTACAAAAAAAGAAGCTTGATGACTTACTGTCTTCAGCAACCACCTTGTCAAACACAGCCACCACCAGCTGCTGCAGCGTCGCCGCCGACGTATTATTCACAATTGCATTTTTGCTCGTCTGCAGCACAAAGCAGATATTCAGCGCCGTCACCAGCAGCTCACTCTGAATCTCCGTGGCGTAGTTGGACAGCAGCGGTGGCAGCGCCTGTAGGATCTTGAGCTGCACATCCAGTGCTGCTGACGCTGCCTGGCTAAGCGCTTCCAGGACCGGGCCGAGTTTGGAGCGCGGCAGCGCCTTGGCAACCACGAGTCGCTGAAGACAGACAATGGCAATGGCGGTGAACTTGGCATTGCGCGTGCCGCATGCAATGATGAATGGGTTGACAAATGCAGGTCGTTGGGAAAGTTCTTGGCAAGAATATATCAGACGTCTGAGATTTGAACCTTTGTATTTGAGTTGATATCTTACCGGTTGTAGCCTGCGCCTCGGGCATGCCCTTTAGCGACTTGAGTTCATCAAGGGACTTTTCGGCCGCCTATCCGCCACCATCAGCACTCTACTCCACACAACTCCAATTCTATGTCATCCGCTGCGTTTCTTACCTGGCGCAAATCATTGTGCTTGCGCTTGCTCTCCTGGATCAGGTTTGCCAGCTCGGTGGCCAGCAATTGCGTGGTCATTGTCGAGTGTCGCTAAGTTTTTGCTGGCCTGGACGTATATAGTGTTGACTGTAGGTAAGCTCTCACGATAATTAAAGGAGACCGGTGGAAAGAACGGGTCACAATGGATAATTGGCGACACGAGATGCGCCCAAGCCCATTTCTTAATGGGGGAGATGTGTTTGATGATTGAAAGAGAGAATATGTGAACAAATCAAGTATACGATAAAGGGTGAAAATCTCGGAGCTGTCCACTGCCAAAAATACGCAGATTCAATTCATAGAAGGCGCCAACATTGGTCTTGCTTGTTCTTGTTTCGCAAGTTCGACACCTGTTGCCCTCAATAGCTCCCATGCAATTACGCAGTCGTTGTTCCACTCTTAATACGTAGATTGTGGCAGAATGCCTCACCGCCTTCTTTATCGGGCACGAGAGCAATTAAGCTGTTATAAGCTATGTACATATATATGTACATATGTACAGTTTGCCTGTGGAATTACAGAGTAGAACAAGATCAGATACTGGTATAGTGTACAAGTATGTACCCCAATCAAGGTCTTATTATAATCATGATACGAGTTAATCAGTAACTTGAGTACTGTACATACATACATATAGTCCCTACTACTCAACTAGTAAAGCTCAAATATCAAAGTATACCACGCAAACACCAATGACAAAGAAAACGAAAACACTGTACATAGCATAATGCAGAAAACCAAGAATAACAAAATCTCAGCATGCATAATTCAGTCAAAGAAAAGCTGCTGTACGTGAAAAGCAAAACGCCTCTCTGCCGCTCCATCCACAGGTCAAACAACACAGAAACAAAAAAAATTGAAATGAATTGTAGTACAAAATAAAACACAGAAGAGCTCACTTCATGCTTCTCTGCCTTGATTCCACCAACTGCACTCCATGGCCCTTCTTGATTTTCACATCCTTATACCTATCCTCAACTTATCGGGTCATCAAAACTTACAGCTGGGCCTTCTTGTCCAGCGTCTGCAGCAGTGTGTCTTCATGCGCCTCCGACTTGCTCTGCGGGGCACTCTCGGCAATAACCTGCTCCGCCGGTGCCAGCGTCTTGGCTTGTGCCTGGCTGATCTTGCCGTAGACACCGAGGCCCGCTGCAATCATGCTGCCAATGTCACCCACATTGCCCGGCACAACCACAGCCGTGCTCTCTTTGGCCAGCTTGCCAAACGCCTCAACGTACTTCTCCGCCACCGACAGGCTGACAGCACCCTGCGCGGCGCCCTTGCCCTCGTGGATCGTCTTGGCGATAGCCTCCAGACCCTTGGCGGTAGCCTGGGCTTTCATAAGGATAGCCTCAGCCTCACCAGCCGCCAGGTTGACCTGTTCGGCTTTGAGCGCCTCAGACGCCAGAATCACACTTTGCTTCTTTCCTTCAGCAATGTTGATGGCGCTCTGGCGCTGACCCTCCGACTCCAGAATCTCAGCGCGCTTCGACCGTTCGGCTGTGACCTGGCGGTGCATGGCAGCAACAACGCCCTCGGGTGCATGGATATCCCGAATCTCGTAACGCAGGCAGGTGACGCCCCAGGCCTGGGCGGCCTCGTTGATGGCCTGTGTGATGTTGGTGTTGAGGGCGGCGCGCTCTTTGAGCACGTGGTCGAGGGAAAGCTGGCCAATTTCTGAGCGCATTGTGGTTTGAGCAAGCTGAGAGATTGCGTACTCGGCATCTTCAACTCCGTAGCTACAGGCCGAATCGCATGTCAGCATTTGCCCCAAGACGTGTAACATGGCCACAAGCACAAAAGACTCACCTGGCCTTGTAGGCATCGAAAACACGCGTGTACAGCACACCGTCCAGCTCCAGAGTCACATTGTCCGCCGTAATGGCACTCTGACTAGGAATCTCAATGGCCACTTCCTTCAGCGACTTGACATAGGCGATGCGGTCAATGAAGGGTATCAAGATGGCCAAACCGGGCTCCAGGATGCGGTTGAACTTTCCCATCCGCTCGACAATCCATGCTGTTTGTTGGGGCACGAAGCGAATCACCGTGTTTGCCGGAAGCGATGGTCTCTGGAAGTAGGTGGGTGTTAAGGGAGCGCCGCCCATTCCTACGCCACCGCCAAACGAGCCCATGGTGCTGACAAGTGAGCGAGACGATGTGGTGAGCGAGCGCAGCTGTGAGCGCACCAGTGGCGCGGCCACACGGGCTATTCTGGAGGCAGCGAAGCTCATGTTTATAATGGTCGTCGTCTAGGTTGAACTGCGGGGAGGTTGTTGGTCGTATCAGGTCAAAGATGGGCGCAACTGTCAGTGTTGTAGCTACAGGTAGTGTGTTGCAGGTTTGTGGCAAGAAGATCAAAAGCCTGGATTGAAGCTTTGAATCTGGAGCCAAAAGAAAGTTGTGGGAGTTGGTCGAGTATGGCTTGGGTTCGGTCAGGTCTCGATTTGACTCGGGTAACCGGGTTGAAGTTTAACCGTGACCTTTGGTTGAGATCGGCAGCGGAAAATAGCGGATATATGCCGACAGGAGGTAGACAATGAGAAAAACAGGATGAAATAGCAATTCAACAACAAGAGAATCACCAAAGAGGCTCGTCGAAGAGGGAAAAGGCAGAAGCTGGGCGCCAATGGGTTAATGGAGCAAACAACACAACACAGGGTGTTTTACAGAAGGCACTTTGGCAAAGCCTATAAAAAATCGAGCCCACTTGCGTTGCTTTACTTGCGCAGCTGTTTCTTCCTGGGTTGTTGCGTTTGCGTGCGTGCGTGCGTGCGTGCGTGCATAGCAAAAATGCGTGTTAGTCAGCCTGTGGACAGCTGGTAGAATCTCGGCTGAATCTGTGCAGCTGGGGTTTCTTCAATAAGCCATCGTCACTATTGTTACTGCCCCTCGAAATTTATATATGTATGTATGTGCTTTTTGAGTCACAAGTATCTCGAATCACCAGGGTCCAGGGTCTACAATTACACATGCCGTATAGAAACTTGTCTTCCATCTTCCATGTGAATTCTTTCCTGCAAGACTCTCAGGATCAGCTGTTGTAAAGCCTGTTACGCACTACGTCATGATCCCTGTAGCTGCACCTCCTGTACATATATCCAGAGCTGCTCAAAGAGGGCCAGGAGGTTGCAGACATGTTGGTCGAGACATTTCTTCGGTTGTGAGCCTGAGTGTTCAAAATGTCAAATCCAATCAAGACTTAAGCCGCTAATTGTCTGGCTTGTATTACGCTGAGTGCAGTACATATGTACCAGTACAAGTAGAGTAGAGCGCTAAGCAACTTGGTTTCTTTGTTGCCTTGCACAATGAAGAATGAAGAAACATGTCGCTGACTCAGCTTAACCAGCCAATGCGAGCAAACCCAGCCCCTCTTAAAGGCCCCTTCTAAGTGCGCACACTATGTATGTACATAGAAGCACAGCAATACTTGTATGTATGCCAAATGGGACTGGGCATTTGTGCTAAGAATTGTATCGTTATGAACTCCTGCATATATAGATACATACATGTAATTTGTACCAGTAGTTTCGTTATGTACCTTGTTTAATATTGACTCTCTATCTGCACCCTCGTTTGTTCTTGTGTATGTACTTCTACATCTGGTTGCTACGCTCAGCCTTGCCCGATTCACTTCCATTCGCCTATTTTTCCCAGGTCGATCCCTCTTTGCGTCCCTCTTTTTTACCTGTGCATTAGTCTCTTTTTCTGTTCTACATACATATGTAGTAGGATATCGACGACCTCTTCTCTTGCTCAACCCCGAACCAAGTTACTTCGATCTACAGCAAATTAATCGCTTCACGACATTCACAATGGCTGCCAAGGTCCCCAGAAACTTCCGGCTTCTCGAGGAACTTGAGAAGGGCGAAAAGGGCATGGGCGCGGGTATGTGCTATTCTTTCTCTTGCTGGTGCTTAGCTACAATACACGGCAAGACAAGTTGCTGACTAGCGGTTACAGAGGCCTGTTCCTACGGTCTGGAAGATCCCGAAGACCTTCTCATGTCCAACTGGACCGGCACCATCATCGGTCCTCCCCACGTACGTGTGCCCCTCTCAGGCTACCAAGCGCAACAAACATACATACTAACCACATGTGCTGTCCAGAGCGTCCACGAGAACCGCATCTACTCGCTCAAGATGCACTGCGGCCCGCAATACCCCGACGTCCCGCCCACGATCCAGTTCATCAGCAAAGTCAATGTACCGTGCGTGAACCCCGCCAACGGCCAGGTTGACCCGCGCCACCTGCCGTGCCTCAACGAGTGGAAGCGCAGCCACACGATGGAGACGGTATTGATTGAGCTGCGGAGGTACATGGCTCTGCCTGCGCATAAGAAGATTCCCCAGCCTCCCGAGGGGTCGACCTATGAGTAGGCGGGTGCGTTGGTCGTCCAAGTAACGGCGTATGAGCAACGTGAGAGTCGGCGAACGGCAGGACGGAGAGTCTATGACTTGCAAATACCTAGCAAACTGCACCGTTGCATTGAACATCTAGAGATGGTGCTTTGCATGGATAGTTGAGGGCATCCTGCGTACATGCACATATAATTGAGTTGAATCTTCATAGCGAGTATCATTCACATCACGACAACGAGTTGAGAGATCACAAAATAAATTTCTTTGATTGCGTGAAATAACGGGCAACCCAGATTCCGTGAGAGTTGATCCAAGTATGTACATACACATGCATGATGGAGTAAGTAAGACGAGGGTGCCAGATTAAGGCTCGTTCAACTGAGGAACAACAAAAAACAGTAAAAGTTAGATACAAGAAGGGTAATATAATATGAGAAGAGTAATAAAGAACACCAAAGAGCAATAACGGACAAACGCAAATAGATGGAAATCATTTCGGCTGGATCATGAGCAAGCACACAAAGGAAACAAAGAAGATCAGATAAGGAACAGAACGAGAAAGCGAGAAGAGACAGGTGACGCCTCGATTCCAGCAACCGAGAAAGGGAAGAAAGTGCAAAAGGAAAAAGAAAAGCCCCCAAGAATTTAAAGAGAAAATGGTATCATGAAAGTGATTTGTTTTTTTTTTTTTTTATGTTTGGTTTTCTTAAGATATACAGCGCAGAGCAGTCGGTCGGCCAATTGCTTCAGTCGTCGTCGCCCCAGAAAGGAATACCGCCGGCATTACCAACTGCACTCAATCTAGCCGCCTTACGTCTGGCAAGAGCCGCCGCCGCCTCGGCCGCCGCATCCACAGCCGCCGCCACATCCCGCGCAATCGGCGAGTCCGGCCGCGGAATGTCTGCCGCCATCATATCCGAGTCACTGCCGGCCGCCGACGCCGCCACGCGCACCGCTACTGCTGCAACGCCCACCTTGGCATTGCCGCCGACACCGCCCGCCGTGCTCGTCAGCCGCCGCGTGGAATACGTGTGGCGCGGCGGCTCGGGCAGCCGGAAGAAGTCGTCGCTGGAAATGTCGTCGTCACTGTTGTCCGCCATGGCCCCGCCATCCGACACGTCGCCGCCGTCGTCAGTCGGGTTGAGGAACAGCATGATGCGCTCCTTCTTGACAGACGGCGTCAGCGACGGCTTGCGCTCACGCGAGAAGAAGTCGTCCGACGGCTCCGTAGACAGGAGGGGCGCAGCGGAGCTGCTGGGCGCAGGGCCAAACGACGTGTTGCGGTTCAGCGGCAGTCGCTGTGCGCTAGCTGTGCCGGCTGTCCCCGTGGATGACCGCGACGCAGCAGACATGCGGTTGTTGCGGGCGGCAGCATCGCCGGACACGGCCTGGGTAGTGCGGCCCTTGGCCGCGGCCGTCAGCCCGCCCTCTTCCAGCTCGGAAATGATGTTTTCGCGCATGCGCGCACGCTTCTGGCGCAGCGCCGCCAGCAGCAGCTCCTCCTGGCGCGTGACCGCCATGATGCGCGAATCGGCAGCCGGGATGGGGAAATCGGCCGACACAGGGCTCAGTGGCGGCGTCGACGCGTCGGCAGTGCTGCTCGACCGGATGGACATGGAGCGTGTGGGCGGCAGCGCCGGTAGCGCGCGCTTGGGCGCTTCGCCGGGCGACTCGAGCACACGCGAGTTGGAGCGCGCGCTAGACGCCATGGCGGCCTCAGCAGCGACGGGTGGCAGCGACGGGTTGCCTGCCGAAGTCAACGAGCGCGGCGACGAGCACGCAGACGACGACGCGTGCGAGGACTGGCGCGGCATACGCGGCAGCGGCTGGTCGTGCGGAATGGTTAGGTAGGCGCTGCCCGGGGTAAAGCTGGAACGCTTGGAGGACTTGCGCGACGGACTGCGGGTCAGAGACGACACGCGGTCTTCGGCAGTGTGGATGCTGACGTCGCTGCTGAGCGAGGTGCAGATGGAGGCGCGCTGGCGGGCGGACGACGGCTTGGCTGCGGAAAAGACAGAGGCGTCGTCTTCCGAGTCAGATGACAGCGAGAGCATGCTGCGCTCCTGCAGGTCGGCATCCATCAGGGCACTGGACTTTTTGGCAGACGTCTTGGACGTCTTGGAGCCCTTGGTGACTCTACTGGACAGACTGACATTGCAGTCGTCAACTTCGGCTTCGACGGCTGAGCGAGGCGTCACGGACAAGTGCGGGTTGAAGTACTCGTGCACAGTAGTCGGCGGCTCCTGGATCACTGGTTGCACTGAGTTCTGCGAGTGCTGGGAGTACTGGGAGTGGCGCGCCGGCTGCGCTGGTGACAAGTGAGTGCGGGCATGCGCAGGCGGGTCGTTTGCTGACTGCGGCGGGTTGTACTGCGGAGCAGCCATCATATCTTCCTCCTCGAGCTCTTCGAGATCCTCCATTTTAAGTTCATCGTCGTCCATCAGTTCTCCATGCTCGTCCTGTAGATCGCGGAAGGTCGTGCGCTCATAGTGGTCGTACAGGCTGTTTATTTCGGTGCTTGTTTGCTGTGATGACAGGTTCTGGTTGCTAGGTGACTGTCTGACAGTACGGTTGGGCTGGCGCGCCACGTCCAACAGTTTGCGGCCCAGGCGGTGATGTCTGGTCTGTTCGTGCGGGGCGTCAGAGGCCATGGGCGGTGCCTGGATGGTAGACGCCAGAGAAGCTTGTGAAATAGAGGCATCAAAGGTAGCATCCGATCGCAAGCTCGACTGACTGCGCTTGCCGCGCACAAAGTTGGAAAAGTTGAGCATGGAATGCTTCTTTCTGGGGAGATGAGGAGTGTTGCCATCTATGTTTAAGAGGGCCGAGGCCTTGTTGGGAAGACCCTTGGCCATGGCAGAAGACGAAGTTTGTTGAGAGATTGATAGAGGCACGCAGGATTTGTCGTAATAGGAAGTTATGGTAGAGGACGAAGGTGACCGCCTCAGAATGCTGGCGGCGTCCGAAGAAGCAAGCGACGGCACAAGGGAAAAGTGTCTGCTGTTTCTCGGGTGTGGTGGGGGAACAATAGCAGACTCCTGCTCCCAGGTGTGGTTTTCACTCTCCTCGGTAAGGACAGCCAGGCCGTGGGGAACAGGTGTAGCAGTGGCTTGGCTAGTAATGGTGGTTTCGGTAATGGCAACGCTGATGGCAGAAGCACTGGCGGTTTCCCAGTGTAATGACGAAGTGGCGCTGCTGCGGCGACGGTGGTGTTGTTGTTGTTGCTGTTGGTGGGAGGAAGAGGAAGAGGAGGGGGGGGGCAAAGGTATTGACTGGTGACCGCTACCAAGAATCTGCTGGGCTTTGGTGGAAAACGTGGCGGAAGGGAGATCGGCCGGTAATGGTTGTATTTGAGAGATTCTGTTTTTGCGACTAGGCACAGGGAAGGAAAACTTGGAAGTTCGACCCATTGTAAAGGAAGAAGAAAGGGAAGAAGAAGGAGAAAGAGAGACCAGAGAAAAAGAGGGGAGAAAGGGAGTCTAATACTAGTAGTGGTGGTAGTAGTAGTAGTAGTAGTAGTAGTAGTAGCAGTAGTAGTAGTAGTAGTAGTAGAACGGGGATACTACCGGGTCATCAAGGGAGCCACAAGTAAGTATGTAGTAGTAGTCGTAGTAGCCGTAGTCAGTCGTAGCAGTAAGTACATGTATGTATAGATGAGATATGGGTAGACTAGGAACACGGATGGAACCTTTTGTGCCCCAGAGCCTGCAGGAATAGCAGAGCTATCAAGGAAGAAGCACCCAGAATGGAATAGAGCGGGCAGTAGAACGAACAAGCGTATGTTTGAAGATGTTTTTTGTTCTCTTGTTTTTCTTTGCCAAGGACAAGAAATGATGGGCTGACTTGTCAGAAAAGGAATAAGTGGTAGTAACAGATTGACAAGGCCTGGTATTGCTTGGTGGTTGATATGAAGAGGGGTGCGTGGTAAGTAAGTTGTGTGTATGCCAGACCAGTATGTGTAGTAGTAAGTACAGTATGTAAGTGGTATTCAGAGAGAGGAATGAGCCAATGGCAACGAGAAAGCTAGCCAGGCGGAAAAGAGCAATAAAAGAGTCGAGGAGAAAAAAGGTGAGAGAAATGGGCAGGATAATGAATGTCTCAGAAAGAAGAGTAGTGCGGAGGATGAAGTCGTTAGGGGACGAAATTATTGTAGTCTAGATGACGGGGTGGCACTAGTATGTATGTATGTATGTATGTATGTATGTATGTATACTACAAGTACTACCAGTATGGTACTTGTACAAGTACTATGTACATACATAGAGGAAGGAAGAGATATAAAATGGATGAATAAAAGGAAGGAAGGAAAAAAAAAATTAAATCAACTGGGGGAACAAGACGATAGAG
Source organism: Thielaviopsis punctulata (assembly GCA_036034705.1). Classification (NCBI taxonomy): domain Eukaryota; kingdom Fungi; phylum Ascomycota; class Sordariomycetes; order Microascales; family Ceratocystidaceae; genus Thielaviopsis; species Thielaviopsis punctulata. Next base: position 491,600 of record CM069901.1, on the reverse strand, counting down.
ACAACCAGTACAAAGTACAAAGTAAAAACAATAAATTAAATAAAAATTAAAAAAAAAAAATCCCGGTGGCCATGCGTTTTGCAAATTTGTAAAAAAAAAAA